>JAGMWU010000164.1:20992-35572 GCA_018697195.1 Certhia americana | reverse complement strand
TCTACTGGAATAGCAACCAGTCGGTAATTTTGGAATAATCCATCTCTTTGCCCCGGTATCTGCTAGGAATGCAACTTCCTCTCAGTGGAGACCTAATTTCAACTTCACCAGGGGCTCCTGAGACGCCCCAGTCCCCAAAAGACAGAGCCCCCGACCCCCCCAGTCCTCCCCGAACACTTGCTCACCTTGCTGTTCTCTCTTCATCCCTATGCACTCTGAGCCTCCTTCCAAAGCCTCTCTAACCCTCTATCCTGCTAATCCTCCATCCCCTCCAATTTCCTTCAAATGTCCACCCACCACTCAGCCACAAACTGGGCTCTCAAAAGCACCTGCCCCACTGGGGTAGCCAGGTGCACCTCTGAATACCGTTGTAGGCTCTTTCTCAATCTCTTGAGCCAGTCAGTCGGGGCCACACCGCCCCTCTGATGCTCACTAAAAGCTTTTTTAATATTCTGGCCTCTGGGGAATGCTTTCTCAATCCCTTGGATTATGATATCTCTTAAATCAACCATATTAGCCCGGTCCCTATCATTCTGATTGTTCTAATTGTTCCTTTGATTAGGCCACTTTTGATCAGCTGTGGGTCCGTGTCGATGCCGTTGATCCCAATTACGCATTCCCGCTCTCCTTATCATCTCTCTTTCTTCTGCAGTAAATAGGATCCTTAGCTTGGCTTGGATCTCATCCCAGGTATAGGTGCTGGGTCTGAGGAATTGATCCATCCTTTCTGACACTCCTAAGGGATCCTCCAGGAGATTGCCCATTTCTTTTTAAACTCCTTCACATCACCTGCATTTAAGGGTACGCATACAAATCCTACTCCCCCTTGATTTCCCCCCATGGCTCCCTCTCTCAAAGGTAACAGGCTAACGTCCTCATTCTGTGTTTCTATCTGTTCTCTTTTTGCCCTTCCCCTTGTTCTTGCTCCAAATCCTGATTCTGAAACAGGGGCTGAGGGACTGGGAGAAAGGGGCAAAGAAGGGTAAAGCTCCCTTTCCCTAACTTGTCCCCTCCTGGGACCAGGCAAAGGGGAGGGCAGGAGTGAAGGCTGGGGATCTGGGGGTAGGGGATTGGGGATGGGATCATAGGGAGGAGGAGAGAAATGCTCTACAGGATCCCAGGAATCCTTTTCCTTTTCAAATTTCTTTTTTATCTTTTAGAGCAAATATGTACATTCTAGCAGAGGACATAATCCATAAAGTAATATATTCGCTTTCTTCGACGCTGTAAAGTTCTTTATATAACATAAATGTTTAATGCTTGGCAAATACAGGTATCAAAAGACATAAAAATAGGAATAAAAAAATATCTGCTCTGATTTGCTTCCTCCTCAATATTTCCATATAAAAATGCACCATTTTCTCTTTTTTTTTTTTTTTCCTGGAGGATGGCCAGTCTTTCCAATGTTTAATCATTAACCCTAGTGGACTGTCCATTGCTATATCTGGTAACATGCTCCCCTCCTTTTCTGTAGGATGCCTCTGTGGGTTCCCACCCAGGCCAGAATTCTTACTTTTTTCTGTCCCATCCCCCTGGGGTGTCTTCTTTCACTCCTCAAGTGTCTCACTCCTTTCCATCAGTGGCCAAGTCCCTCGTGGGAGATTGGAACTGCACCTATAGGAGGTTCACACTCCCTTTGCAGTATGCACTGCGTCTCATTCACTCCCACTCCCGAGGTATCCTTTTTCCCAACCAGACAGGAATTCCTTAAATACTTACGGTCCACTGTTTTCTGCCTGGGTCCTCGTGCACAAAGATTACAGGACTGTAATACCACGGTCAGGGGAGCTCAGGTTTCCTTGCTTACCACACTCAGAATTTTCAGGTACGTGTGGTTGGAGTGAACCAGCAGTGAGACCCTCCACTCCAGGATCATCCAAAGATCGGACACCCACCCTGAGTGGGGTCCAGGCACCAGGTTGACTCTATCACATGGAGTTCACCAAAATTTGTCATAAATGAGCAGAGCCAATTTAAAATTAATGAATAAATTTGATTGAGAATGGCAAGCAAGCAGCGCTGGGTGGCCATAGAGTCTGTGCTCTAACAAGGCTCACAAATTGCATTTGCCGTTGGTTTTATACTGTTATAGGACTCATTTCCTGTCAGTTCCCACCTAGTTTTGTTTCCTTAGTTTTTCATCTTCAAGGCTGTACTGCACAGACTCTCTGCTGTTTCTGGGGGGTCTTCTTCCCTCTTTCAGGTGTATCTGGATGAAGGGGACTTATTTTCCTCACTGACCTTGTGTTCAACATTCCTTTGCGCAAGCGTTCATTGCTAAAATATCAAGCAAGCAAGAAAAAGCAGCAAATCCTATACAAATAACCACATCCTGTTTCATCCTGTCTCTATCCCTATTTAGTATCATTGCAGCTGGACTTCCCTATTGTAACTTCAGCTACCTTGCAAATTTTGCCTCAACAGAGCTGACATTTATCAAACACGAATCACGTACACATATTTTACATGAGGGTCAGACACTGTCGGGGCACATTCCCTGCCTGTAGGATTCCTGCCCGACCCAAGGACTGCACTTATTTCCTCCATAAGATTGTTCTTTCCCATTTTGTTTCATCCTTTAAAAGCTTTTTTTTCAGTTTTACCAGAATCTCTCCACAGTCCTCTCTGCTCGTTTTCCAAGACCTTTCCCTGGAGGAAACGAGGTTCAAGCTTTGTCCCTTCACAAGATGGTTTCACCAACATGCAGCTCCCTCTTGGCTTCCACCTGGTGAGTGCACACGACTCTTGCAGCAAAGCAGGACAAAGGTTTGAGACTTGACAACTTTTCCTTTCTTTTCCTGGTGGGCTGGGCAGTTGTGCCATTGGTGAGGTTTTCATTGTTTTCCTGTGCCAGCCGTTGGAAAACAGGAGGTGGTACCAGGACTTGTTGGGGACTCAAGCCTGCTGAATGCAGAGAAAAATCTCGAGAGCCGGCAGCACACATTGAAGTGTGTGATATCATTCCCACATCCCATGACACACTTGAAAGTGACCTAGAACATGACAAGGGCTGACAGAGGGACTTTGTTTCTGTGGTTCATTTTAAGGATCTACATCCTCCTGTGATAAATCCGGAGCACAATCAGTTCATGTGGGACACCATAACAAGCTTGCACACTCCCATAGCTACGACGAAAGAATCTGGAAAGGATAAAGCAGGGATCCCTTGTGTGGACCAGCAGTGTGTGGGCAATAACAGAGCTATTTCAGGGGCACAGGAGGATCATGCGCTGCCCCTTTCTGGCTTATGCCATTGTCTCCTGCGCCTTCTGGCCTGTCAGGAGCTGTCTGGGAGGGCCTGGCAGGAAGGTTTCCTTGGATTCCCACAGCTTGAGCTCTGACCGTAGGCTCGTTCCTGTCCTGCACCCTTCAAGGGCTGAGGAGAGTGACAGCCTTCCCAAACACACGTAGTACGTCAAGATATTCAATGAAAGAGCTGCAGAGCTACGTTCCATTTTGCTGGCGCCGACAACCTGTTTTAAAAGTCCTAAAGATAGCCTGTAAAGTAGAGCGCCTAATAGCGAAGGAGACCAGCCTGGAGCTGCAGTCACAGCTGAATTATTGGCCACAGCTGAGCCCTTGGGGAAACTCCCATAGCTCTGCCTATCTCCCTGCCTGTTGCAGGCTCCCTCCCTGGAGCCCTCAGACACTGCCCATCCCCGTTTCCCTCCCAGCTCATCCCTTGGCTTTGCCTCCATCTATAACAGTTTTGGTTCCTCCCTTTCCCTGCCTGTCCTGTGGACTGAAGCGGCCTCAAACCCCCAGCCCTGGACACCACAGGCCCTCCTGGCCTCCCGCCACGCGGTTTTTGTGCAGAGACACAGAGACGAGGGCAGCTCAGGCTGTAAAGGTGGCCTGTGCTGAAGGTCCAGTTCCACAACACTGTGCATCTGGAGCTCTGCTGAGCACCTTGGAAGCCCCATGATTTATGAAGATCCGAACCTGACTAGGCTTTGACCCAGCTGTGAAGATCATGAGCAAGATCCACAGAGGGGCAATGGGCTTGGGAGTGCTGAAGATTTCAAGAATCAGCTCCTGAAAGCCCAGTAGTGCTTCAGCCCTGCACAGGGTCCAGGCAGAGTGCAGAACCATCATCTCCTTCACAGGGAGCTTTGGGTGTTCCTAAGATCAATGAGCAGCAGCCCAGTGGCTGAGACTCAGAGCTGTGACGTGCCAGTGTGCGGAGCTGTCAGGCAGTGCCGGGATCCTGGGTGCGGTTCTGGTCCCCACCAGTGAGCAATGGCAGCCCCGATCCGTCAGAGCCATCAGAAACACAACCAAGGAGACCAGAGGCAGGGCAACCCTGTACAGTCTCCGCTTGGCATGGCTGCAAGAACGCCCCTGTCTGCTCTTCCTGCTGCGCCTGTTTTGGGGTGTGCTGAGGGCAGAGCCAGCCAGGCTTTTGCTCTGTGCTCCAAAGTCTGTTGATAACGAGCAGGAAAAGTGCTGCTTGCACAGCAGAGAGTCCCTGGAAGGTGCTGGCAGAATGTCCTTCAGGACCGCTCTGCTCTCTGTCCGGCACAGCCTGGCGTTGCTGCCGTGACCACATGGCAGGAGTTTGAGCAGGGGAAAGGCAAGCAGGCAGCTCGTGTTTGTGAGTGCCTGGAGGCTGCACGTGTGAACCCCCCTGGAAACAGCACTTGGGCAATGCCAGCTAGAGCTGGAGTGCTGTCCGAAAGACAAGGGACTTCACCTTGCCATCGTTTCTTCATATGGGTGTTGGTGTTGCCCAGGAAGCTACACATTTGGTGAAGGTTTATGGGGGATAGGGGCTTGCTCTGAGCAGGCAATCTCTTCCCAGAGCTCCCCAGGAGGGAGGTGCAAGTATCCCCCTTTGGCTCTCTGTGGTCTCTTGTGTCCTTTGGGGCCCCGCACTTTGTGCGAGAGGAGCGGGGGAAGAGCACAGAAGGGCTGCTGAAGAGCAGTGTGACACCTCCAGCGTGGCCTGTAGCTGCACAGATAAAATTGGCCATACAACCCCACTTGACCCCCTAGACCATGGACGATAGAAGGAAACAAGTCCCCTGCTCAGAAGCAATAGGTTTCACACTCGCACAGGCACCCCAGGCAGTGCCATCATCGGAATGCAGACATCTCCTGCCAGGGAGCTGGCACTGTTAACACCTCCAGACAACCAAATGTTTGGTGCACGGGAAATTTGAAGCGCCTGTAAAGGGGACACCTCATAAACTTTGGCTGTTGTCACATGAACTCGTGTGGTTTCAGGTCGTGTGCCTGTCTCCAAAACTGTGACAGAGCAGGTTTGTCATCCACTGGACCTGCAGAGACCAAGCCAGCACCTGCAGCAGGGTGTGTTTACCCCTTGGTGGCAGAGGTTAGAGCATGAGCATCTCTGTCCAGCATAGAGCCCGAAAGCTCTCTTTGACAGCTGTGATTCAAAAGGCCTGTACACAGCACTGTCACATCTTACCTCCTGCTGTGTTTCAACCTTGGCAATGGCAGTTGCCTCTTGCTGGGAGAACTGCTGTGGCCCAGTGTCAGCCCAGAGCTGGCTGCTGTGTGGGCCAAGGCAGAGTGAGAGTCTGGTGGATCTTGGTTGTGTCCCCTGGCCCTCGAAAGGCTTGCAACTTGGCCTCACAGGCGGCCTGTCAATTGGCTCGTGCTGTTCTCTCGGAAGAACAAGGTTGGCATTTTGTGAAGCTGGGCAATAAATAGCAGGCTTTCAAACGTGGATTTTTGTGGAGCAAGGCCACTGAAGATGCCCTGAGAGGAGCCCAGTGCTCCGTGGAGAGTCTTGGTGGATCTTGGTGTGTCCCTGGCCTCAGAAAAGGCTTGCAAGCTTTGCCTCCCAAGGCGTCCTGTTCATTGGCTCTTGCTGTGCATCTTGGGGAGAACAAGGTTGGCATTTGTGGCAGCTGGGCATTAGCAGGCCTTCCAACGGGGGTGTGTTGTGGAGCAAGGCCAGCTGAGATGCCCTGAGAGGAGCCCAGTGCTCCTTGCTCCTCTCTGCTGACACCTGAGCGTTTGTCTGGTTTGGGGGTGACCCTGGCTGTGTGAGGGGTGCCACGTGCACACGAGACAGCTGCTCCTGTCCTGCTGGGTGCCAGCAGTGCCTCGCAGCAGTCCTGCAGCCACCTCAGGATGCTGGCCAGGAGAGGTCCTGGGAGCTGAGGCAGCTGATTTGAAGCTTGCATGGGTTCTGGCAGGGCAGAAGGAGTATCTGTGACTTTTCCTCTTAATGCTCCTGATTCTCCTGCAGGGAAGAAGAGGGGACAGCTGTACTTTATTGACCACTTCGGTATCTGTACCAGGGGAGGATGAGCCCTTTGGGCAGCTACTCATTTCTTTGGGCTGCTTTTGTAACACTGAGTGGACTTTGATTCCTTGAGAGCTTTTATTCCTTAATAGAATTAGGGTATTATCATCCCTTCATGGGAAACTATTTGCAAACCAAAGAATGGCCCTTTTTTTGTCTCTGTGAAGTGTTATGTTTTGAAAAATGATTCTCAATGGATGACATTAAGGCAAATGATTGCTGCTTTGAGATGGGAAGCAAACTTCCAACTCTTTGCCGTTCTCAGGCCATCCCAAATAATTTGGGAAGTTTTCAACTTTTTGGAACAACTTTGAGTTGAGCAATGGTAAGTAAGGGTTTCCAGAACTGAAGATTCTTAAATGCCAGATGCTTCTGTGCCTTCATGTCAAAGGTGATTTGGTGCTGCAGGAAATGACTTCAGTGAGCAAATAATTCCAGCATGGAGTAAGAGCCTGTGAGAGAGACCAAGCCTTGCCAGCAGTTGCTGCAGGTGCTCCTGCCAAGAGCCCCTGTGTGAAGGAGCACAGCCCCCAGTGCCTGTGGGCTTTGTCTCCCTCTGGCAGAGAATCCCCCCAGGGGCACAGGTCTGTGGGGCAGGAGCCGGGCACCAGCACTGCCAGGGCTGGGGGGTGGCAGGTGTGCTTGGGAGGGGACTCTGCCAGCCCTGCTGATTTCAGTGCTGCCCGGGCCACAGGGGGCAGAGCAGCATTGGTGCCCTGGCCCACACATTCCCTGTCCGTGTCACACCCGTGCGTTTAGGATCTCCACCAGGCAGGGACGTGTCCCAAGGAGGCCATGCCAGCTCCCATGGAAGGCCCCGTGCCCTTCCCACTGCGGCTGCATCGGCAGCCCTGGGGGCTCCTTCTGCTGCCCTGAGCCTGCAGAGCAGGGCAGCGTTTGCTGAGGGTTTGAGCCATTCCTAAAGATCCTGTCAGGCTGTCTGAGACCACTTGGGGTGAGGGATCCCCTTCCACTGGGCCACGTTGGGTGGGGCAGTGGCCGTCCCCGGGCCAGGTGGCAGTCGTGTGCATGGGCCCTTTGTTGACATGGTGCAGCATTGTCCCGTGGATGAACAGTGCAGCATGGTCACCTGTGGAATGGAACGTTTTAGGGGTCCAAGGAAAGTTGTGACACGCATGACCTAGTTGCTGGCTGTAACAACAGCCACACCACAGTTTTTCGGAGCAGGTGACAGGACGATGACTCGACAGAGCAAGTGCCGTGGAGCCCCGCCAGCTCACACTCTTTTCTCTGATCCAACCTGCAGCCCTTTTTCCCATGGTTTCCTGCAGCTGAGCGCACAGCCAGACTGCAGGACTTTGTTGGCTCGAGCACTCCCAAGGCTTCAGTCTTGAACGTGCCCTCAAGGGCAGAATGTGGCATGGCCAGGCAGATTTCTTCAGCCTACTGCAAAGTGTTCAGGGGGGAAGAAAAGGAGAGGCCCTGGAGCTGCCCCCAGCACAACAGCCTGAAGGCCGGGATCAGCTCAAGGCTGCCGGAGGTGAGGTCAGAGCTGGCTGGGCCACAGGCTGAACATGCTGCGGACCGCTTATCCTCATCTCATCCCATCCCATCCGTCATCCCATCCCCAGCCCCCTCCCATCCCATCCCCATCCCATCCCATCCAATCCTATAATTCCCATCCCATCCCCCCCATCCCAATCCCTCCATCCCATCCCTCCCATCCCATCCCTCCCATCCCATCCCATCCCATCCATACGCCTAGCCTCCCATCCCATCCCATCCCATCCATCCCATCCCGCCATCCCATCCCATCCAGCCCATCCCATCCCATCCCTCCCATCCCATCCCATCCCATCCCATCCCTCCCATCCCTCCCATCCAGTCCCATCCCATCCCATCCCATCCATCCCATCCCATCCTCCCTCCCATCCCATCCCCCCATCCCATCCCATCCCATCCCATCCATGCCCTCCATCCTCCCATCCCATCCCATCCCATCCCATCCCATCCCTCCCATCCCCTCCCATCCCATCCCATCCCATCCATCCCATCCCATCCCTCCAGTCCCATCCATCCCATCCCATCCCTCCCATCCCATCCCTCCCATCCCATCCCATCCCATCCCACCCCAGCCCATCCCATCCCGTCCCATCCCACCCATCCACCTCCCATCCCACCCATCCCATCCCATCCCATCCATCCCATCCATCCCATCCCATCCCATCCCATCCCATTCCCGATCCCATCCCATCCATCCCATCCCATCCCACCCGATCCCATCCCCATCCCATCCCATCCCATCGCCATCCCATCCCATCCCATCCCATCCCATCCCTCCCTTCCCAGTCCCATCCCATCCCATCCATCCCATCCCCTCCCATCCCAATCCCATCCCATCCATCCCATCCCATCCCATCCATCCCCTCCCATCCCATCCCTCCCACTCCCATCCCATCCCATCCCATCCATCCCCTCCCATCCCATCCCATCCCATCCCATCCCATCCCTCCCCCATCCCATCCCATCCCCAATCCCTCCCATCCCAATCCCTGGGACAGCCCATGGCAGGATGGAGAGGGGCCCGGGGTTGTCCCCCCTGCGTGGCCGTGCTCATCCCCTGGTGCATCCGGGCGTCCCCTGGCCTGGACATTGCAGAGTGGGGCTGTGTTCCTCCCGGCTCTCCTGCAGCCCCTCAGCTCTGGCTGCACTCGCATCTTTGCCGAATGCAGCCATGGCTCGTACACAGAGCAGGAACCCATCCGTGGCCGTTCCCTCCGCAAAACCACTGAAGGTACCTGCGCCACCCCACCTGGGCTGGGTCCTTCTGTCACGTTACAGCCCAGCACTGGCTTGGAGCACTCCATGGAACAAGTCCCTGCCTTCCCTGCCCTTTGTGTCTCCCTGCAGAGTGTTCCGGAAGTTGGTTGCCCATCCACGTAAAGGAGCAGCAGCACGCGACATGAGGCACTGCCAACCTGACTCTGGGCTGCGCTAGCTCCAGGCACAGCCGGGGTCAGCCACAGACGCGGCTGAGCACTCAGAAGATGCTGAGGCTGCAATTGAATGATCACAGGGCAAAGGCTGCAGGGCATGCCACAGTGGGGACCCTCACAAACATGACACAGAAGAGAGCTAAGGGCATGGCAAACACTGACCCACGCAGCCTACCACAGGCGTGAGATTGCCAGTACTGGATTGTGTTCCAAGGTTAGTGCTGTTGATTCCAGCAGCCGGTGCACGCTGTGGCCAGAACCTGGCGGCCTCCGGCCCAGGATTGTGTGCTTCCTCAAATCATACGGCCACTGGGCCCGCTCACCTTGAGGCCAGCACCGTGTGGCAGGAGGGAAGCACTCTTGGGAGGGGGAAGGAGGGGGCTGGTTAAGTTGCTCCTTGGACCTGTGCTCCAAGTATTCCCCATGGCCCTCCAGGTGCCACCTTTGTGAAGAACATTCACCCGATTCTCTCCCCTCGTGTCCCACATCACATGGATGCAAGGCTGCAAATTGGACATTCCGCTGAGGTTGGCTGAAGAACAGCCCTTCTGACGGTTGTCTGACGCCTCCTGCGCTGTGCACCCAGCCCTGTGCAGGTACGGGGCACACCTGCCTTGTTGAGAGCTCAGGTCTCAGCACCTTTAGTGCCCATTGCCCGCCAGCCTGCATCCGTTGGGTCTGCCAGACAGGCCCAGAAGTGGTCCAGGACCTCACCCCTCTGTTTCCTGAGCCTGCTGCCATGCTGCCTTCCCTGCCCCTATGGCACCGGGTCTCTGTCACCTGGGCCCCCCCCAGAATGCACAGGTATGCCATGGTACTGTGACTGAGACAACCCCTGACACAGAGCTCCTGATCCCACAGAGCTGCTGGCACTGATGTTGCGAGCCATAGGCTCGTCGGGTCCACAAAGTCAGCCAGTGCTAGCCCACACTGCTCTGGTGGATGTGAGCACTGGCTCACTGTACAAGGATGTGCTCCTCCGATGGGGAACCACAAGGACGTATTTGCTCTAGCTGTGATTTCTGCAACTGGCCTCTGCTTCTCCCGCCAGGTCACTCTCAGCACTCTCCATCCTCTCCCTGCCTCATGAGCTTGTGCTGAAACCGGGGCTAGGGACAGCTCTGTGGGCACCAGGCCCACTGCTGCGCCCGTGTCTGCACTCGGGCCCTGCGCACTTGACACAATCAGCACTGACGCTGTCTCGGGCTGCTTCTTTTGCATGCAACTCTGGTGCTCTGGCTGAGGTGCCTCAGTGTCACAAGGCATGATCCCTTCTTCTGGGAGACTCTTTGTGGTCTGCTCTCCCATTTTGCCATCGACCAGCCAGCAGATGCCACCTGAGGAAGTTGAAATGATTTCGTGAGAGCATGCCAGGAGGAACCCCAGCCTTCCCAGCAAGCCCAACGTCCCTCCTCCTGATCCTTGCCATGCCTTGTGGCCCGCACCGAGTGCTCCCCCGTGTGATTGCTTTGGCTCGCACAGGTTTGCAGTGCAAGTCCGAAGGCTGTGCTGCCATCTGCAGTGTGGACAATGAGGTGTGAATGGCCATGGACGCAAGCGTGGCTGGACAAAGGCACTCTGCTAGTGTGCGTGACAACCAGCACTAGCCTTGGGTCTGCTGGCCTCGGTGAGAACACCCCTGTCCCCACTGCCCCTGGCATTCCGTGCTCTGTGCCCAGTCCGCCCTCTGATCCCTGTGGTAGTGGCCAGAGGGCCCATTGTCACTGATGGATGCCAAGCGACTTGGAAGGCAGGGAGAGAAGGGTTGCCCCGAAGGAGCCACCTCCCAAGAGCCCCAAATCACCCCCATGGAGCTGATCAAATACTACCCAGTGAGTCACTCCTGGGATAGGTTTGCCATCCCTACCTCAGGGGTCTTGGTGCCTTTTTTCCCCCTGCCAGGAGATGCCGCCATGACTTGATTCCCCTCTGTTCCCGCCTCGCAATCTAACTCAACTGCTGCAGCTGCTTCGGATGGGGACGCCGCAGGCTGGGATCTTCCCTGCCCTGCATTACTTGTGGAGTGAGACCTGATGGCCAGCACAGGCTCACTGGAGGCTGCCTCTCAGCTCTCTGCCCTCTCTTATCTGGCTCTTTGGACGGTTGCCCACACCCTGTGCTGCTAGCCCGTGGGCCGAAGCCCTGTGCAGCTCCGGGCTCCTGCCAGCGGGTCCCCTGTCACTGCCCTTGCCTTTCAGGTCCGCGAGTGCCTGACGTGACCCTAAATGGGAGACGATTGTCCTGAAGGTCACCTCAAGGTACCTGCAGCACAAGTGCCGGGGAGAGGCGTCGCCTGGTCGCTCAGAGAGGCCTCGTGGTGCTCAGCAAGGATCCCTCATGGTGTATGAAAGGCCGTAGGCCCGAAGCGTGCTGGCAAAGGAAGCCCCTTGGGCTTGGCTGGGTTTTCTGGAGCTGAGGCAGCTGCTCCCAGCTCTCTTGTCTCTCTTCCCGAGTGCTCTGGACAGCCCTTTTGGCCTCTGGGCCCTGTGGGCAGCAGGGGTGCTTTGCAGTGCCAGGCCGTGTTGGCTGTGCCAGCCGTTCCTGCGGATTCCAGCACAGCCTTGTGTTGCACACAGGCAGAAGAAGGTGCGATCGTGTCCTCAAAGCTTTCTGGAGCCTGCTGGCTTGCGCAGATGGAGAGGTGGTTTGTGCATGACCCTGTCTGGCTCACAATGTGCTCCCGAACAAGGCATCCTGATATGCAGCCTGCGGCCCCGAAGCTGGCTGAGGCACTCCTGCCCGCTCTTTGCAAACGTAAGGCCTGTGCCCCCACACACGCCACCTGGCTGCTACCCAGAAAAGTTTGTTGGCTCTGGGGATTTTCAGGACCTTTGCCTGACTGGGCCTGCAGATACTTGGTGCTGAGGTGTTCCTCATCCGTTCCTCCAGGAAACAACCATGTGCAAAGCTGCTACTCGCATTAACACTGTTTCTGTCCAGGTGGGTAATTTGGATGTGGAAGTGGAGAAAAAGCGCCTGGAGAGATTTGTGAGACCATAGTCTGCCAGCTGCTCAAATGTGAATCTTGCAGAGCAGAGTGCCAGAAGAACTGAAGAAGTTAGGCTCATCTCATGAGCCACTGACACCGTGTGCAAAAGCACCAGGGGACACTGAAGTGGACACCCACCGTCCCAGTGCCGCTGGAGCTGCAGGCACAGCTTGATGATGTCGGCTGAGCCTGTGGTGAAGCTCACGTGGTTCAGCCTTCTCCCTGCCTGTACACTAGCTCCCTCACCGTCCCAGCCCTCACCCATGTCCCCCCTTTTTTTTCCCTCCAGCTCATTCCCTTTGACTTTGCCTTCCATCACATAAACAGGTTTGGTTCCTTCCTTTCCCTGATTCCTGCCTGTCTGGTGAGCTGAATCGGCACAACCCTCAGCCCTGGCACACACAGGCCCCCCCTCCGTTCCTTTCCACCCGTTTTTTTGTGCAGAGACACAGAGGAACGGGGGCACTAGGGTGGAAAAGGTTCCTTGCTGAAGGTCTGCATTCCACAACACTGTGCAGCTGGAGCTCTTGCTGAGCACCCTGGGGGGAGGCCAGGGTGGGACAAGGAGCCTGTTCGTCAGGGACCCAAGGCGTTTCATAAGGCCCTGCCGTGTTTTTTGCTCCGCTCTTGTTCCCTCGACAGATATGATAAAAACCAGGTTCAAAATGCTGCTGGAAGGGCAAAATAACCCCGTTTAGCTTCTTTTTGTCCCACACACCTCCACATTGCAGGAATTCATTAATCTGCGGATAAGGAATTCTCATCCTGGATTTTCTGTCCATTGATTGTCTAGGAGCAATTCAATTACATGTACGATGCACGTTGTGGTTGATTCCCCTTTTGAGGGATTTATTGGGAACTATTTGGGATGTCGGGGGCTGGGAGTGGGTGAGTAGGAGTCCGCGAACACAATCTGACTTCAGGAAAATTCGTTTGGCACCGGGTATGAGAGAATTGCCAGTGGATACAATCACAAAGGAACTGGAAAAGTAATAATTTTTTTATGAAGGAATAAAGAAGCGATAAAGAAGGATAAAATTCCAAATGAATCCCCTGGTAACGAATAATGTGGAGGTAAGAATAAGAGAAATTCCAACTCAATGGGGTCCCAGGGCCTGGGAGGGACTATAGTTTGGCTTTTATTTGGAAACTTTTTAGTTGGGTTTTTTTGGGGTTTTTTTGGGGGTTTTTTTTGGGTTTTTTGTAATATTTTATTGGATTGGAAGTCACCTCCTGTTTGTGCAGGGCTGTTTTTTGCCCATCCTAATTTCTGAATATTCTTAGAAACTTCTGTAAAATTGTGAAAATGATGATGGACTGTGGCCTTTTTTAATTCTTGTTACTTGTGATGCAATTGCAGTGAAAAGAAGACCAAAATAATGACAAAAAATAGTAAAAAATGATTAAAAAATCAGAATTTTAACATGTATCAGTGCCTGGCTGTCACAGTTCCAGTTTGTAAATGGACAGAAACATCAATTATGTAGAATGTTTGGCACAGCTGCCTTCCAAGCAGTTGACCCTGGTTCGATTCCAGGCCAACGCGCCCATCAGTGTGGTGGGGTTTTTTTTGTTTTGTTTTTTTTTAGGGGGTTTTTTGGGTTGTTTTTTGTTTGGTTTTTTTTCTGTGAAATAGGATTAGTACAAAAGCAAATCATGTTTAAACTTGAAAGGGTATAAATAAAATTTTATTAACAGAATTAAAAGGAACATAATAAGCAAATGAGAATAAAACCTTCAGGACACTTTTTTTCTCCCTCTCCACACTTCTTTCTTTTTTACTGACAATGTAAAGAGACGAAACTTGGGACTTTTAGTCAATTTACAACTTCGGAAATAGTTTTTTTTCTCAGCTTACTTAGGGAGAAGAGTTTTTCTTGCCACACTATGGAGACTTTTCCACAAGAAAACAGTTTTCTCGTGGCTTTAATGTCACAGCAAAACAGTCACTTGGGACAAGGAAAAAAAAATTCTGTTTGCAGTGTGAAAGTCCTTCCCATATTTCACAGTTTTGTTTGTTATTTTTCTTTACAGCTGCCTTCATGGGCCATTTCAATTTATTGGGGTGCTATTTTAAAGATGAGCTGTCTTAGAGGAAAGCAAAAGTTCTCTTTTTCTGTCTCTGGGACTCAAAGATTTTTACTACTGTCTCTAAGGTAAGGTTCCTCATTCTCTCTGTTCAAGTTTCTCACTGGATCCACAGCCACATCCATTTGCTTCAGCTCCTGGTGCCTCTGCTCACAGCTGTGCTAGAATGCTACATCCCCCCAATGCTTCTGCATGTGTTACAAGGAAACAAAAACAAAGTCTGAGATATCAAAAATAGCTTTAGCATAGCTTTACAAAAGAATTTTAAT
>JAGMWU010000163.1:20680-71634 GCA_018697195.1 Certhia americana | reverse complement strand
AGCCTTTTCTCTGCTAGATTCCCAAAGGAAAGCCAGGCCCACCTACACCAGCACTAGACCTTCAAAGGAAAACTACACCTTTCTACAAAACCATTGCTTCTTCAAAACCACCTCTGCCACTCCAAAAAGACTCCAACCACCATTTAATCCAACTGCTACCAAGACCCTAAGCCACAGGGTATCAAGTTCTATTCTAAATCTCTTAGGGGGTTTGTTTGTTTTTTGTGTTTGTTATTACTTCATTTTTATTTTAATTCTCCTAATAAAGAACTGTTATTCCTATTTCCCATATCTTTGCCTGAGAGCCCCTGAATTTCAAAATTTTAATATTTTGAAGAAAGAAAGTTTACATTCTCCATTCCAGGGGAGGTTCCTGCATTCCTTGAAAAACACCTATTGTTCAAACCAAACCAGTTCTGCCTATAGGACATAAACTGAGAGGCTATCACACAGCACTTAGCTTGGTCTCCTTACCTTACACCTTTCTCCCTCTGAACTCAGCTCCTGCCTTTGTCTACTGTCATCGTCATAGCCGGTGCCATTTTTCCCACTCTGCTGCTCCACGACAAAGATTATATTTGTGTTGAAAGAAGGAGAGCTCTTCTGAATGGGAGGCAAGGGCTTGGAGGGCAGGAGCATAGAGGGATTTGGCCCAGACATCCTCTTGGCAAGAGAGTAGCCAGTCAGGCCTGCAAAGTGGAGACACAAAATGTAACAGAGGCTGCAATGCAAACCTAACCCATCTGAAGCTCCAAATTTCATGGGACACATTTCCTGGAGACTTCTAAACAGCTGCACAGGAAACATGCTGCTGCTGGCAGCCCCTTGAATCTGGCCAGGGGCACACCCTGAGCCACTTGCATGGAGCTAGCACAGGAACAGCCTGTCCTCCGGGCTGCCCTGGCACAGCAGGGAGCGCAGAGCCCTGTGCTCTCCAGGAATGGCTCAGCTGCACAGGCACCCTCCTGCTCCTCTCCCTGCCCCACAGCTGAGCAGCCCTACAGCTGCACAGGGCACTGGCAGCAGCACAGCTGATTGCAGGGGGCACATGCAGGGCACAACTCTTCCCTGGCAATGTGCACAGGCTCTCCAGGCTGGCACAAGACCCTTCCTTCCTCCCTCCAGAGAGTGACCCAGCTCCCCCCTCACATCTGTGTGAGCCTGAGCTGTGCTCACAAGGGAAGAAGTGAGTTAGGTGAGCTCCCGCCTTTACAATCAATCCATCTAATGGAGGAAGCTTTCAAAGGGTTTTTGAATTATTCAGAAGATTACGTTGTTTTGATTTTTCATGAAATCTAGAAATCATCACTAGCATTCCTCTGAACTGTATGGAGCTGGCAAGCCAGGAGAGAGAGCTGCTACTACTTTGCTTATGTGTTGCTCACTGTCCAACCATCACTTTGGGATTCCTTTCCTTCCAAACACTGGGCAATCCTTAGTGGTCTCCAGAAATTGACAATTATACCTAGGAAGTAATTGCTTTCCAAGGCTAGTTTTCATGGCCTTTTTCTCTAACTGCCACTCAGTTCATGGTTGGGTTGCATTTGGTTGGTTCCAAACTCATTCCATTTCCCTTCACAACAAAGGAATTGCTGGCACATGGACAATGGCACCCCATGGGAGAAGCAAAAGAAGCTTTGCACTCCCCATTCCCTATCCCCAGTATTCAAGGAGCCTGTGTCTGTAGGGAACAAAATGGCCATCCAATTGAAAATGGCCACTTTTGCTCAGCTGCCTTGTTCCAAGGGTTTCCTCCCTGCATTCTTTCCTGCAGACACACTCAAACCCAACATAAACATGACCTGCATCAAAACATTGCTGATCATGGCAGTTGGAAACAATTCACAATTATTTAATGGAAATGCCAAAGGCCAGATCATAAAATGTTGGCAATCAAAAATCTCGAGCCCCTCCAAGTCAGAATAAGAAAAGAATGCAGAGTTTGAGTTAAAACCTTTAGAACAATTTAGAGAGATTAAAGTACATAAATAAGAGTAAGGTTGAGGGTAGAGAAAGTTAGAATTAAGCCTAAGAATGTAAGAATTTATTTCATGCTTTCCTAAGTGCCTGAGTAGAAGCAGAGTGCCCTAAGTTCCACGTAAACGTTCAGTGCTTCCATAGGCATCATAAAACACAGGAAAAGATTGTTTTGCATTTTTAGACAGAACAATGAACCTAAACAGCTAGAATATGTATGCAGATAGATAATGTGTGCAAATATACGTAAAGATGTGCAAGAACTGACAGGGCATTTCGCATTTTAAAGTTCCATTTCCAAAGAGGCAGAGAAATTGATTTAGAATCATGTTTTTAGCTGATTGGAAAATTTAGCACTAAAACCCTCAGGTGAGGCCTGCTCTCTCACGCCTCCTGCCTCCATTTGCTTTCACTTCCTTCTTTTTACCTGCATACATCCTCAAATGCTCACAGCCATTTGGGAGAAAAAGAAGAAAAAAGCAGAAGAAAGAAGAAAGAAAGAAGAAAAAAGATGGAGAAGTTGCTGCTGCTGCTGCTCTGCTCGAGACTCTACAACAGAGAAAGTCTTGGGAGCTGCTGCTGCTTTGCTTGGCACTTTATACCAAGAAAAGATGCAGGAGTTGCTGCTCCTGCTCGAGGCATGGCCAGAAATTTTAGCACAGACTTTAAGAATTCTGAACTCTAGCCTTCAGACCAATGTATTCATGTAATAAACAACTTAATGCCAAACAACTACTGCTCTCATCTCTCTGAGACCCAGACCATAGAACAACTCGACAATAAAATAAAGACCTTCCTGAAACCTGTCTTTTTTATCCTTATAGAATGTCCAGGTCAGTTATAAATGTGCAATAGTTAAGGGTTAATGATATAGGTCATTTCCAGTCCTGAATGAATCCAGACTGGAAAATGTCACCTTCCTTACTGAGCAATACTTCTCCCTAGCTGCATTCAGCACTCCAGATACATATCAGCAATTAAGGAGACATTCCAAAGGGGCTATACCCAGGATTTGGCAGGACTAACCCTAAGCAAAGGGACCACTGGAACTTTTCCCTTTTTCTACAACTGCCAAAATATTTCTTCAAGTCTCATCTCTGCTATCATTTTACATCTCACCCAGAGATGCCAAAGGAACAACAACAGGCTTTCATTGAGGCTTTCAGCTTGAGAGCATTGGCTGACACAGGTGCACCAGAGACCGCATTTGGCCTGGCACAATTCTATTTGTCAGGGATTGTCAGGCAAGGCAGGAAGGGGGCACAAGGCAGGAGGCATCTCCTCCCCCTGCCTCAGTCTGCAACACTGACACAGGCAGAGAGAGTCGGGGAAGACATTTGTCATTGTGAACCTGCCACAGGTGGCTTTGGGCTTGTGCTCTCAGAGGATGACAAACTCAGACCCTGCACTGGCTGCATCCATCTGGAAGTCTGCTTCTCCTTAATTGGAAAATTCACAATGCCTTCCTGTCTTAGGAGGTTTCCCAATTTCTGTCTGTGCAAAAGCAGGCAATGTCC
Source organism: Certhia americana (assembly GCA_018697195.1). Classification (NCBI taxonomy): domain Eukaryota; kingdom Metazoa; phylum Chordata; class Aves; order Passeriformes; family Certhiidae; genus Certhia; species Certhia americana. The sequence goes on along the minus strand of JAGMWU010000163.1, from coordinate 68,140 downwards.
ATAAATTGAATCCTTCAGCTCTCAAAGGGTTCAGCTCAGAAACTGCCCCAAGGGATTGGGTTATCCTCCCTCAAGGGCAGGAGGAAGGAGTGGGAACATTTCTCATTTCTTCCAAATGCCTACTTTTTCTCTACTAACTCTGTAAGAAGAAAGACTGCTGGGAGATGAAAGGCATGTGCAGGATGCAGAGGAATACTGCTTTTCCTGTGCTGCACTTCAATGGTCCCAAGGTACCACTCCAGTTCCTGCCATCCAACATTTCATACTGCAGGAATTTTTACTGCACCACCAGAGCACACTGCCAGTGACTGGGCTCTGGGAGAGACCACTGAGCCCATCAAGGAATTGAAATATGTTTCAAGAAATTTTGAAAAAGGAAGGTTTATTTACCAAGCTCTCCAAATGTCACCTCTGAGTGGAGATCCCAATGGTCATTTGAGGACAGCTATGCCCTGTACTTACCTGCTTGTTCAGAGTTCTCTTGGCTTCTGCTGCTGGATCTTGGCCTTGAGAAAATGGAGACAGAAGAACATATGAGGAGGTAGAAAGAGAAGGGAGGGAATGTGTGCAACATGAAAGGAGGCAAAGCTTAGCATGGTTACTTTGAAGAAGGACGAAATGCAACACATAAACCCAACAAGCAGCACTTCTGCTCTTGGGGTGTGTGCTGTTGGCTGTGACATTGTGCTGGATCAGAATATATGGGCAAAATGGGGATTACACAGAGGTTTGCCCAAATACATGGGAAAGCTGAGTGTGCAAAATACCCTCACGGGACGGGAAAAGCCAGGAGAACAGCACACTGGAGCAGCAGCCACCTTGGCTTACCTCATCTCTTGGGACTCTTGGACATGCAGCTGCAGAGAGCTTTGGAGGGACCCTGCAGCAGTGCCACCAGGGGGACTGACTGCCCTGCGTATAGGGGGGATCAAAGGAGGTGCCAATGACCCCTTCTTCATATCCCCACCACGGGAATACTGCAAGGAAGCCTGAAAGAGTGGAATATTGTGATCAGATCCAGTGTCCAACCTTGCCCCCATTCATGCCTCAAGACATTTTGCTGGGCTTTTAACTGCAACCTGACAGGAAAAGTCAAACAGATGGAGGGGATTACCCTAGGACATGGAAAGGTGTCCTAAGAGAGGGAAATGTCTATGGAGAGGGCATGTCCTACATTTGCAACTTCTCTTCTTGTGCTCTTTAATCTGGAAGGCTGGCTACATTCCCAGGTGCCATCCACATGATAGATATCAAGGTGTTCTGAGGTGCCACTGCCTCCACTGGCCTTCTGGATGGTCTAGCAATGGGATTGATGGCTGTTCTCTCCCTGCCCCTAAAGCTCCTACCAGCCAGTGCTGATCTCCAGCTAAGTCCCCACAAAGACATTCTGTAGTGTGTCTTAACCTGCTCTTCCCAAGCCCCTCATTTCTTCTGCTGCTGCCCTTCCCAGCCACCAGTGACAGGCTCAGTTGCTGTCAGGGATGCCCTGGGCCCTTTCTCAGCAAGGCTGCAATCAAGTACACAAGCCTTTGATTGCACATTCTGTCTCCCAAAGCTGGTCCTCATCTGCCTCCTCCTGCAGCCCAAACACAGCAAACCCCAAACAGCTGCAGCTCCTGGCCCTGCTGCCAAGGCAATCGTGTGGCTGGGCTCTGGGCTGCTCTCCCCATGGCCACCTCCCAGCCCTGCCCTCTGCACTAAGCCATGCCAGAGCACACAGCTGCCCAGGAGCTGATGAAGGCTGGAAATAGCATCAGAGACAGCTGTGCAGAAGGCCATGGCTGTGCAACTCAAAAGCTGGGACAACCTGGAAGTGACTTTGCAGGACTGCCTGCTCCAGCAAACACCTTTTTCCATCCAAAGCACACACAGCTGACAGAAAACAGCACCAAGACATAGACATGGTTCAGAGACACCTGGAATTTACTGAATGTAGAAGGACTGTGTGTGCAGAATCGACAACGTGAGCTGCTCTGACTGCTTGTTGGTGATTTCTCAGCCATCAGGCAGAGGAGGAAACATGACAGAGCCCAGAAACCATTCCAAGACCTCTCCTGCTATAGATACACGCTAAGGACATGAAGTCTGCATTGCACACCCATTGCAAAGGCAGCCTGAAGTGCAGTGTCCAGCTGAGCTCTTCCTTGGCTCAGTTGCTTCCCTGAGTTGACAATGCTGCAAACAGTCTCAGAGCTCAGACTACAGCACATGAGTTGAATATCTACCCCATTGGATTAAGCTTGGTCTCCTTACCATGAATCCTTTTCCATCGGAAGTCAGCTCCAGACCTTTTCTAATGATGTCTTCAGAACTGCTGCCATTTTTCCTGTTCTGCTGCTCTCCACTGCAAGTCTTGCTCAGCTTGGATGAAGGAGAGCTCTTTCTGATTGTAGGCAATGGCTTGGAGGGCAGGAGCATGGAGGGATTTGCCAGGGAAAACCTCTTGGCCAGAGGGTAGCCAGACAGGCCTGCAGAGTGGAGACACAAAATATAACGGTGGCCTGAAGACAAACCTAATGCATGTGAAGCTCCATAATTCATGGGAGATACATCCTGGAAACTTCTAAATATCTGCACAGGGAAACATGCTGCTGCTGGCAGCCCCTTGAATCCAGCCAGGGGCACACCCTGAGCCACTTGCATGGAGCTAGCACAGGAACAGCCTGTCCTCTGGGCTGCCCTGGCACAGCAGGGAGCGCAGAGCCCTGTGCTCTCCAGCAATGGCTCAGCTGCACAGGCACCCTCCTGCTCCTCTCCCTGCCCCACAGCTGAGCAGCCCTACAGCTGCACGGGGCACTGGCAGCAGCACAGCTGATTGCAGGGGGCACATGCAGGGCACAACTCTTCCCTGGCAATGTGCACAGGTGTTGGAATGGACGAAACAAGGAAGTCCTATAAATATGACTACTTAGCCAAAGATGCTAGGAATGCAGAAATTAGAAGAGACATTGAAATGAAAGCAGTGTTTGCATGTTAATAGAACAACTTTGCCTGACCAATGGTCTTTCTCTATTTGTTAGGAATGTAATTTACAAGCAGTCGTACCAAAACCAGAACTGACCCTTCTTCCCTGGCCTAATAGGAAAGGTTCTCCGATAAGATTTTGAGATTAGAAAGTAATAAAACATGGTATTGTAGCGATTCATATAGGATGTATGTAAATGTAGAAAATTTATATTTGATACTAAAATGGTTAATGAGAAAATAAAACTTTCAACATAGAAAGAGATAAAGGTCACTGTAAAAGGAGACCTTGTTATCTTGTGCTGCTCTTCTTCTTTAGTTCCCCCTTTTGCTCTCTTCTATTCTCCTGTCTTCTCCCTCTCTTGCTCTCATTGTTCTCTAGCCTGCTCTGAGCTAAGCCTGAGCTGGGCTCTTTCACGCACACCCTATGTACTAAACATCAAAACTTAACCTCACAGATCTCGCCTGACAACTGTACCGACTGTTCTGGCACATAACAGCTCCCACACACAGGCTCTCCAGGGTGGCACAAGACCCTTCCTTCCCCCCATCAGGGGATGGCCCAGCTCCCCCCTCAGCTCTGTGTGAGCCTGAGCCGTGCTCACAAGAGAAGACGAGAGTTAGGTGAGCTCCCACCTTTACAATCCTCAAATCCAATGGCTGAGGCACTCAAGGTGTTTTTCAATTATGGAGAAAACTTCTTTGGTTTTAATTTTCATGGAACTAGCCTGCACTTATTTCCTCTGAACACTACTGAGTTAGCAAGTCTGAAGGGAAAGGGAGAAGACTCCAATGATAAGAAGGGAATAGAGATTCCTTCTTGAGGCTGCCCTCCTGTGAAGACCCAGTAATGACCCACACAGCTGTGACTGCTATTTCTGCAAACCACAAAGACCTCTCAGCAAGCAGGCAGGCCTTGCTGGTGATTTTATAGCCCTGTATAGCATGCTCAGGGTTGGACCCGATCAGCAAGCAGAGGAAGAATATGAAATTTCCCTGTAGCGAGACCTGACATTGATGGCAAAGAAAGAAACAGGACTTGCATCTCATGACCCTGTCCAACTACCGGACAGCTGTGGCCACAGCCCCTGTGCTTGCTGACAGTAGGAGTGATTTGGCTACTGTGAAAAAGGAGATAGCAGAGTAAACTAATGATGGCATGTTGTGATGCCATCGGTGTCCTTGCAGGACCATCTGTAGCTGTCAGCCACCCACTCTGACACCGAGCCAGCACTGACCACCATGGACCACTTCTCCCTGAAATCTGGTGAGATTCCTTTCTATCTGGCTGAGGCCCTTCAGCTCCTTTCTATTCTCACCTTTTCCTTCAGTGCTCTTTCCATTTCCTGTAAAGTCCATCTTTGAACCCATGGTTCTGCCTCACAGCAGTGTTTGGGTTTGAATTTGGAATCTCTCTCCAAGCAGACAGCGATGGGAGCTTGGTACCCCACCCTAGAACAAGGCTGGGTGACTCCAATCGCCAGCAGTGGGCACAGAGAGGCAGAGCCAGAGGCGTCTCCTGCCCTGTGTCTGTGACAGCCACAACCATCACAGAGCCAGGCGGGGCTGCCCATTTGTGACGCGCTCACCCGTGGGTCTCTCATTTCCATGGCCACAAAGCCCCACCCCAACTCCATCCCTTGCCCTTCCCTTCCCCAGGGCAACCAGCCCTAAACCCAGCCAGGACAGGCCTGATGCTTTGACACTGTCTAGGAAACAGACACGTTCCACAGCTACTTTTCAAGGCCTTTCTTTCTGTAATTCCCACCCAGTTCTGAGTTGCAGCATGTTGGTGTGGGATTTGTTTTATTTCTCTTCACTACAAACAAAGTGGTGGGAGACAAAAATGGCACCAGGCTTTGGAAGTAAAAGAAGCTTTGCACTCCCCAGCAGATGACCCCAGAATTCAGTTGGCCGATGTCAGTAGGGAACAAATTGACCATCCAAACATTCCACTTTTGCTCTGCTTCATTGCTCTATGGGTTTATTTCCTGCTTTCGTTATTGCAGACTCACTCAAGTGTTGGGGTCAGCAGGAGAAAAGACCACTCTCAATATGAGAGATCAGTAAGTCTCAACTTTATTCCGTTAGTTATGTCTTTTATACAATTCATAATGAAGCTCATACGCAGTGCAAAAGCAAGCTAATCATGCGCTACTCACAGAAACGTTAACTCCTCTTAGTTTCTTACACTTGTGGATCAGTGTTAACATTCCTTTCCCCCTTTATCAGCTACAAAACTTCATTTGTTTTTATAACGCTCTCTTAAAAGGGCACGGTGAACTTGTCAGTTAAGCTGAGTCTTAAACATTGCTAACTCTACACTTGCAAACTGATGTAGATTCACATGTCCCTTATTCTCTAACCAATCTTCCACACACCACCTCACTCTATGTCTGCCTCAGGAGGTCCAGGCCCAGATGATGCCACAGAAGGAAATGTGCCCTCAGCCCAGGGATGCTCAGCATGGGCTGCCCCAGCCCCTTCGGGGCCCTGACACTGCTCACAGCAGCCCCTGCCTGGCTCCTGCCTGCCCACACCGTGGGCATCCACGGCTGCTCCTGCACATGGAGCTCAGCCAGTGCTGGTGCCATGTGGGCTTTGCTGGTGCTACCACCCGGACACTGTTGTGACAACTCCATCTCTTTATTGAAACAAAAAAATATTGCCAAGCACTGGCCTGGAACACAGGGGCTGCCCAACTTCAGTGTGGGCTAGAGAGCAGGGCCAGAGGGCTCGGGGGCAGAGGGTCTCGTTTTGGAGCTGGGGGTGTTGAGACAACCTCAAGATGGGGGGGCAGCTGCAGCAAGGCAGATGAGGACAGATGTGAAGAGCTGGCATGACAGGGCAGTTTCTCACTGCCTGAGTTGTTCAGCTGCTCTTCTGAAGCTTCAGAGGAGCACCTGTGGAGAGAGGAGGTGTCAGAGGCCCCAGCTGCTGCTGGCACACAGGGAGCCTGGTGCACAGCAGGGCCCAGAGCTGCCAAGGCTCCCCAGCACGGCTGGAGCTGCTGGCACAGCTTGGCCCAGCTGCACAGCTGCCCCTCAAGGCCCCAGTGAGCAGGGGATGGCTCTGGGCAGGGAGCCTGGCCAGGAGTTGGCCCCAGAGCACGTCTGCCTTTCAAGGGCAATCTCGTCCTTGTTCTTTCTCCTCTCTGCATTGCTCTGCCTCTGCCCACTGCTCCTGGGGCTGCTCTTGGCCAGGCAGTGTCAGAGGGAGCCAGCACTGGCTGCAGCCTCAGCAGCTCCCCAGGTCAGGGCCCAGCAAGGACAGTTCAAGCACTGGGCAGCAACAGAACCCTCAGCACAGTTCTTTGGACAACCACTGACTATCCCTAGGTCCACAGCACCCTCATTGGGAACGTTTCCTGACTATGAGCAGCCATGAAATTCAGTGCTTTGAGGCAGAAATCAGCAAAATACTCACTCTTTTCTCTGCCAGCAATACCAGATTGCAGCATAGCACACCATCAGGAGAAATGCCCCACCAGCCACAATGGCCATTAACATTATGAAACAATATGGTCCCCAGAAGAAAAATCTTCTCATGCTTTTCCAGATGTCGTCAGTTTGTGTTGAGGTTCCAGCTGCACCTGTGGGAGCAATGTGGAGCGTGAGCCCGTGCTGTGCTGTACTGCTGAGCTGGCAGCACGGTGCATATGGCCAGGACCTTCTCTGTTTGCCCTAGAGCTGGGGCCCAAAGGCACCTTGCTGCCCCTTGGCACAGGACTGCTCAGTGCCTGAAGCCCTGAGACGGCATGGGATAATTCCTCTGTGCTGTGCCGGTCTTCTCCAGGCAATACTAGTCAAAGACATGGACAAGAACAAGGAATATGCTTTGGATTTCAGAGCTGCTCCAGAACCCTCCCTCCTCCAAACAGCTGCCCTTCCAGATCTACCCAGAGACCAGGAAATTGCAGGGGACCTCTGGATGTGCAAGGCCCATGGTGCAGTTTGGGCTCTCTGTCAGCTGATGCCAAATGCCTTCCTGCACAGGCTGGGCAGAAGCTGCAGCCGGGCAAAGCTGGGAAACAGCCCTGCAGGCTGGGAAAGCAGCAGCAGTGGGACAGCCAGGCTTCAATGGATCTCTTACTGCTGTGCCGGCCACAGCGTGTGCGGATGTGCAGAGAAAGCCCGCGGCTGCTGAGTGTCATGGGAAGGCTGAGGGAAATGCACCCACCATGACGTCTCTCCACATCACTCAGGTTTTCTTCTAGAGGTTTTAATTCCTCCAGGGACTTATTATCTCCTCGAGGTTTGTTCTCCCTTCTCAGGGGACCTGAACAGAAAATATTTCCATTTCAGATGAATGGATGCCACAAAAGCAGTGCTCAGCCTGAGGGGTCAGCAGGGACACACTACTCACGCCTGCGATTGGAGCCGGGCTTGTGTGCAGCAAGCAGCAAAGGAGCTGGAGAATTCCTCCCTGCAGACACACCTGTAAACCAACAGCCACAGAAGATTCTGTCATCTCTGCTGCTCTGCATGGGCTGCAGTGAGCCGCAGAAGCAGTGAGGGGATCACGCAGGGCGAGGACAAACAGTGCACGGCTCTGTCCTGGCTCCTGCAGTGATGCTCCCCTGGCCGAGCTTTGGGCTCTGAGCTGGCAGCTGTGCCAGAGAGAAAGGCCGTGACCTACCCTCACCCTCTTCCTCATCGTCAGGCTCAGTATTGGATATGGCTTGAGAATCCAGATAATCTTCATGAACAGCTTCCTCTGTAAAGAAAGGCAGGACAGAACAGTTCCCGTGACACTGCAGGAGATCCTCCTTCAGCTGGAGTGGCAGTGAGTGCATCTGGAGGATTGGTGCCCCTCAAGACACCCCCCTCATCTCTGCCTTCCACTCAGGAGCAGGGGCCAAGGCCCCACGTGTCTGCAGTGGACCCACACTGGGATGGAAGGAGCCCCTTGAAGGACAGTCAGGGGAGAAGGGACTCCCAGGAGCTGCCAGCAGCTCTGAACTGAGCCACAGACAGGGCCGGGACTTGGCAGTGGCAGCAAGAGCAGCTCAGGCTGCCGGGGGCTGGCAAAGGAGCTGCACAAGGCACAGCCCCGGGGCACATGCCTGGGCCCGGCCCCTTCCCTCTCTGCTCTTCTCTGTGGCTGCACAGAGCACACAGAGGGAGACACTGGCATTGCACATGGGAAGAGGATTGACAGCTAAATGTTCCTTCCTCCCACTGTCAGTGATCCTGTGGGATAATCAGGGCTCAAGAAGCGAGCACGGAAAAATATCCAGAATCCTTCATCCCTGAGATTATCTTTAGGGAAAGGGCACATGTATGAGCTCTTGTCACCTGGAATCTGATTATTCTTTCTGGAACTTACAACTTGCCTTCACTATTCTCTATGAGTTTCAAGCCATCATCCAGCAGGGCATCCAGTAAATGCAAGTTGCGATCCCAATCTAGAAGGAAGCACAAATCAGAACCATTTCCATTTTGTGCTGGGATCCCCTTCTGCCTTCGGGAAGTGGGCACTTCATGGGGGTTGGGCAAGGTCGTGGGAGCCAGATGTCAATGGACATGGCCAAAGCTGCAGAGGGACCTGTGAAGCTCTGGGATGGCTCCTGGTCCCTCTCCACCCTCTTTGCAGGCCCTGTGCAACATGCCTGGAAGAGTGTTCTTGAGTAGCCATGGGCCCTTTGACACTCTCTCCATCTCATAGGTGAAAGTCTTGCTAAAGTCCTGGGCAAGAACTGCAGTAGGCAGTGCCACAGTATTCCTTCTCTTCTTCCTGCCCACCCATCCTACCTTCCTTTCTCTCCATTCCTCTTTCCTGCGGGACAGCTTCCCCAGCCCACGTGGACACAATCAGACCCTCCCAGGACACTATGGAGCCTTGCACCCCCCTCTACCCTCCCCACACCAAGGACACCCCATGCATCTCCTCCCACATTTTGGGATGTGTCTGCCATGGTGGGAGCCCAGCAGGACTGCTCAGTACACGAGTGCCCTGAGCCTGCTGGGAATAAATCCTCTGGGCTGTGCCAGTCCTGTCTGGGCTGTGCCTGCACAGCCAAGCAGCAGAGATGGCAGCTGAAGCCTCAGCAGGCCCAGAGGCACAGCAATTACCTCCTGTCACTGTGCCTGCCATGGCCTCCCTTCCTGCAGCAGAGGCTGCCAGTGAGCCACTGCTTCCTCCAGGAAACACTGGCTTCAGCACAGCCTTTGGGTTGATGGCTGGAGAGAGAAAAAGGGACAGCTGTGTCAGATGGAATTGTTCAGCACTGGGGAGGTGCCATCTTCAGGAGACAATACATGTCAAAGCCATGGATAAGGTTCAGGAGAAATGCAGGATTATGGGGACTGGGCCAGGGCCCTCCCTCCTCCAAACAGCTGCGCCTGAGGATGTGCTGGGAGACTGGAAAATTGCAGGGGACCTCTGGGTGTGCAAGGCCTATGATGCAGTTTGTGCTCCCTGTCAGCTGATGCCAAATGCCTTCCTGCACAGGCTGGGCAGAAGCTGCAGCCAGGCCAGGCTGGCAAACAGCCCTGCAGGCTGTGAAATCAGCAGCAGCAGTGGGGCAGCCAGGCTGTCATGGAACCCTTGCTGCTGTGTGGGCCACGGCGTGTGCAGATGTGCAGAGAAAGCCTGCGGCTGCTTTGTGTCAGGGGAAGGCTGAGGGAAATGCACCCACCATGACGTCTCTCCAGATCACTCAGCTTCTTGTCCATGTCTTTGGATGTGTCCAGAGACTTACTATCTCCTATAGGTTTGTTTTTCCCTCTAGGAGTACCTGAACAGAAAGTGATTGCATTTCAGATGAAAGCATCCCACAAAAGCAGTGCTCAGCCTGTGGGGTCAGCAGGGACACACTACTCACCCCTGCAACGGGAGCCGGCCTTGTGTGCAGCTACCAGCAAAGGAGCTGGAAAAGTCTTCCCTGCAGACACACCTGTAACTCAACAGCCACAGAAGCTTCTGTCACCTGGTTGCTGCCAGGTTGTCAATGATTATTCCTTGGTGTGACAGTGAGAACATACCTGCAGGAGGCTCCAGAGGCTGCAAATCTTCATGAAGCCAAGGTGTTGGAGAAGCCTTCCCAGCACGCTCATCTAGAAGGGAGCACAGATCAGAACCATTTTCATGGTGTGCTGGGATCCCCTGTTGCCTTTGGAAAGTGGGCACTGCAAGAGTGTCAGGTAAGGCCTTGGGAGCCAGATGTCAATGGACATGGCCAAAGCTGCAGAGGGGCCTGGGAAGCTCTGGCCTGGCTCCTGATTCCTCTCCACCCTCTTTGCAGTGCCTCTGCAACATCCCTTGAAGACCTGGCTGGAGCAATCCAGGGCCCTTTGTGGCTCTCTCCCTCCCACAGAGGAAAGCCTCCCTAAAGCCCTATGGAAAACCACTCCCAACATCTCCTGGAGAGAAGTCAGCACTGTCCCTGGAAAGGGGAGCCAGGCTGTGGACTCACCTGCTCCCTGCACTCGCCATGGAGCAGCCTGGGCAGCCCTGGCAGACAGGGCCACTGCCAGGAGGAGCAGGAGGAAGAGGCGCAGAGCAAGGGCCATGGTGCCTTGCCCTCTGCCACTCTCGCAGCTCTTGCTGCCACCACTGTCCTGACACTGCTGTGCCAATGTCAGCACCACTGCTGCCACCGCCACCACTGCCACAGCAGTTGTGGTCAGGGACTGAGTGGTCCGTGGTTATGGTGCTGTGCAAGCACGGGGCTCTGGGACCTCTGTGAGCTCAGAACCTGCTGTGACCTCAGCCTGCTGTGAGCTCAGAGCCTGCTGTGACCTCACAGCCTTACCTGTACCCCCAGAGAGTCCCCCATCTGTACAAATGGACTACCCTGACTGGAAATGTTTTCCTTCATCCAAGGGCCATTGCTTAGCAAAACCTTTGTTTTGCCTGCTGACAGTGTTTGTCAGGCTGTGTCCCTGGAGATGCTCTTGATGGCTTCCCTCTTTTCCTGGCCATGCCACTGGAGGAGGTGCAGGCCCAGATGATGCCACTGAAGGAAATGTGCCCTCAGCCCAGGGACACTCAGCATGGGCTGCCCCAGCCCCTCACAGCCCTGACACTGCTCACAGCAGCCCCTGCCTGGCTCCTGCCTGCCCACACCCTGGGCATCCATGGCTGCTCCCGCACATGGATCTCAGGCAGTGCTGGTGCCATGTGGGCTTTGCTGGTACTATAACATGGACACTGCTGTGACAGCTCCATTTCTCTATTGGAACATAAAACATGGGCCAAGGCCTGGCCTGGCAGGAGAGATCCACCTTCAGTCCGGGCCAGAGAGCAGAGCCAGTGCCTTCAGGGGGAGAAGGTTTTTGTTTTGGGTGGTGGCAGCTATTGCACAGCAAGAAGCTGGCAGTGCAGATGTGACAGGGATATTGGGCATGGCAGTGGAGCTGTGAAATAACAGGTACAGGTGTCCCAGATGGAGGTGTTTGGCCATTCTTGTGAAGCTGCAGGTGGGCACCTTTGGAGAGAGGAAGTGGCTGTTTCCCACTGTGCTCAAATTTGCCTCTGGAGACTAGGAGGTGAGCTTGTCAGAAATTCCACTTGACAAAAGTAATTCTTTTCTGACTAGATACAAATTTCCAGTGGGGAAAGAGCCTCTGCAGCAAGCTGATATAGGGACTGGATCAGATGGGATGCATCATGATTTGGCCTGTTAGCATCCAGAAACACACATAATCACAAATGGATTATATGCAGGTGATTTATTGAAGCGAGCAGGAACTAGGGGTATAGCAACTCAAATCTAGCTCCGTCATCTTTGTTCAAAATGCAAGTATTTATACCTTTTCAGTTGTAACTAAAAATAGACACTCGCTTTAGCAATAATCACTATAACAACCTTACCGATATTACTGATTAGTACCCAGCCCAAACTTGTACCAACATGTACGGGTCTTATCTATGGGTATCTTAGAAACTCTAAACACTGATTCCCATTACTACAGATATCTTAGCCTGCTAAACTATCCCAAATACCATTCATTCTTTCTACTTACTTATACATGATTTTTAAATCATTTAACCCTATACTAACATTTCCCCCCTTTGAAAGTATTTCACTTTACTACAATAGGTGTTATGCTTTCACTATATACAGTCTTTTAGCTTCTGAGTTTATACTTGATGATCATCTTCAAATCCACAGTTGTCATAAGCATCGTTGCAGACTAGAGAGCTTGAAGACAACAAATGCAAATGTGGATCTCTGTCCCGTGTCAACGCCTTTATTATCTTCTGATTCCAGGATGCCCTTTTCTTTATTTCTCCTTTTAAAATGGTGTAGATTAACCAAACTGCTAAAAACACAATCAGTAAGATTATTAAACTCTCAATAATGGATTTGATCCATGAACTCACATTCCATCCTAATCCTTTGAAGATTTCATCTAACCAACTTGTGGTTAAGTCTTCCCATTCCTGTTGTGCCTCATGTTCAACCTGTTTCAACTGACTAATGTCATGTTCTACATCCACAGTTACACTTGGGATGTGAATGCAACAACGATTGATTCACCCCTTTATATATCTGCACACTCCATGTTCTTTTGAAAGTAACAAATCCAATGCAAATCAGTTTGGCAGGGTCATCTTGGTAGTGGCTTGTAATTGCACGTTTAGTTCTCTACATCTTTCCCTGGTGACTCGTGCTAATCTTCCCACTTGACCTGTAAGTTTGTACAACATCTTTCTATTGTTGTAATTTGGACCAAACAAGGATTCCAGGGCCCACCCAAGTTTTACACTACTGGAAGGTTCTTGCCAATTTTCCTCATTTTGATTTTCATTTTCTTGTACTTCCCGCCTTGTTCTTATTTGCAGAAGTTCACGTTTCCCTTTAAACAGGGACCTTTTCCAAATTTGGCATAAAATGGGGAGCCCTAAAGTGATTTCTTTTACCTTTCCATCTGCAGGTAGATGTGTTGTCCAGGTGCCATCACTTGCTGCCCATATGGATTGACCTGGACTCTGAATTGGACTTCTGCTCCAGACCACCTTTTGAACCACCTGTCCTACTTTAGAATTTATTGCTCCTTGTTTGTGTTTAATTTCTCTACAGGCACAGCCAATTCACAGAGCTACTACCAATGGTAGCATTTGTTTTATTTCTTCATCGTCAGAAGTACAGTCATAAGTCCTATTACAGGACCACAAATTTATTTATCTGCTTCTATTCTACTGCTGGCTGCAACATTCAGTACCCCAGGATCTGTTTTATTTTCAGAACCTTCCCATTTAATGCACCAAGGGCTGTTTGCCATATTTTGACATTTTGGAAGCACACTCATTGACCATGCACTATCCCAAATCTCAGTTTGACCTTTCTCTTCTTGCCCTTCACACCTCCATACAAGAACAGTATCTGAAACATTTTCTTTAACCTTTGGATATTTTGGCAAAACACATTCCCACCTAGCATTGTCTTCATTTCCAGTCATGGAAGAGCCCCAATCTACAATTTGCCCTACATTGCCGTGGTTCAAAATGCAATCCTGTTTCCTCAAAGGTTTCATCCATTCTCCCACTACCTTCCAAGCATCTTTAATCTGGAATTAAGAATTATCTATAATGTCTCATTTCTGACACCTGCTTGCATGCAATTGTTCTATTCTTTTGAATTTTGGGTCATTTTGATCTTATGATTCCCCAATATATTGGATATCCTGCTACCTTTGGTATTGGCAGACAAGCGGTTATTCTACTGGTGTTTTGCATATTGGCAAAGTCTCTAATCAATCCAATCATTACATTTTCTGCCTGATTTGTGTTAGAGACTTCAATCACTTGTGATTTTGGTTGCACATCCCTCTTCATTCTAGAATCAAGAGTTGTCAGCTGATTCTTTGGCATTTCACATCCCAGGCTAACATTAGTTCCTAATGATGGCGCTACTGACCATAAAATAATCAACTTCAAAATCAATCTAAAAATTTGAAATGATTAAACCTTTTTTAGCTGCAGCTTTGTTGTTCCTACAGTTTGCGCAGTCCAACATCCAGGAAGAACCTTCTTCACTCTGGTGGAATCCAGGTATCCAGGGATCCACTCCAGCCACTTTGACTGCTGTAAATGGAGTCAGCAATACCTGATAAGGTCCATTCCACCTTTCTTTTAATGGCTCTTCATTCCAGGTTTTAATGTACACCTCGTCTCCTGGGTGTACGGCATGAACTGGATTCTCCAGAGTCAGTGGTCTGTTCCACACGAGGGTGCTCCAAAGCCGAGCTAGAGTTTTTCCAAGAGACAGAACATAATTCTATACCTCTTGCTTTCCTGTCACATGTACATTTGGATTAGGTTCAGGAGATTCACATGGTTTCCCATACAATATCTCATAGGGACTGACTGACATCCCACTTCTAGGTTTGATCTGAATCCTCAGCAGTGCGATTGGTAAAGCTTGTGGCCACTGCAGTTTGGCCTCCTGGCATATTTTACTGATTTGTCTTTTCAATGTTTGATTCATCCTCTCTACTTGTCCACTTGATTGGGTTCACCATGGAGTATGGAGATGCCAAGCTATTCCGAACAACCTACTTACCTCTTTCACCACTGTGGCTATGAAATGTGGGCCCCTGTCTGATGATATTCCTAAAGGCATCCCGAATCTTGGAATGATTTCTTGTAACAACCACTTCTCTGTTTCTTTAGCCTGATTTGTGCAACAAGGAAGGGCTTCTGGCCATCCAGAAAATGTGTCAACCCCTACTAACAGATATTTATATCCTTGAGTTCTTGGCAGTTCTACAAAATCTACCTGCCAGTAATCTCCTGGTTCTGTTGCTATCCGGATTCTCCCTAGTTGTGCTTGTCGTTTGGCCACTGGGTCATTCCTTAAACAAATCTCACATTTTGACATTACTGACTTTGCCATTGTTAACATCTGTACTGAGATCAAATTTCATCTTAACAATTTCACCAATGCCTCTGCACCCCAATGACATTCACTATGTTTAATTTGTAGAATTTCTCTCATGATCAAGGGGGGTACCACTATTTGTCCTTGTACAGTTACATACCACCCTTCTGAATTCTTTTGTGCATTTAATGAATGCTCCAGTCTCTCATCCTCTTTTGAGTATTTTGGTTTTGGAGGCAAATTGAATTGAGATACACTAGTTTTTAAAGGTTTCAATGCCATTGCCGTTTGCACTTCTCGAGCGGCTTGTCGAGCTGTCCAATCTGCCATCTGGTTTGCGTCATAAATTTGGGAGCTTCCTGATTGGTGTGCCTTACAGTGCATAATTGCCACTTGTTCAGGTTTTTGCACTGCTTTTATTAATTGCAGGACTGCATCTTGATGTTTAATATGCGTGCCTTGAGAAGACAGCAATCCCCCTTCTTTCCACAGTGCCCCGTGGACATGCACCACTCCAAAAGCATACTCTGAATCAGTCCATATATTCACCTTTTCCTTTTCACTCAACTCTAATGCTCTGGTAAGAGCAATTAGTTCTGCTCCTTGGGCAGATGTATTTGGTGGTAAGGCTTTTGCCTCTACTACTGCATCTACTGTTGTCACCACATATCCAGCCTATCTGGTCCCACTGTCCACAAAACTGCTTTCATCTGTGAATAACTCCCAGTCTGATTGCTCTAGTGGGACATATTTCAGATCTGCTCTAGCCAAACAGGTGTGTTCTATTACTTCTACACAGTCATGCTCCAATTGAACTTCTTCATTTGTTGTACCTAGAAACAAGGCTGGATTCAAAAGGTGAGTTGTCTTCAATGTCACATCATCCTGTTCTGTTAGAATTATCTGGAATTTCATCATTTGGCTTGGTGATAGCCAATGGCCCCCCTTTTTTTCCAGAACAGTAGCTACCATGTGTGGTACATAGACATCCATGTGTCCACCCATTGTCAGTTTTCTGGCTTCTTGTATCAGTATCACTGTAGCTGCAACTGCCCGTAGACATGAAGGCCATCCAGCACTCACATTGTCAAGTTGTTTGGAAAAGTAACCTACAGGCCTTTTCCAGCTCCCCAAACGTCGGGTCAGTACTCCCAGTGCTAGGTGCAGCCTTTCCTGTACAAACAGCTGAAAATCTTTGGACAAATCCGGTAGTCCTAGTGCTGGAGCAGTTGTCAAGGCTTCCTTTAATTTATGGAAGGCCTCCTTCTGTGGCTTAGCCCGGGTAAATGGTTGTGTCTTCTGAGTCTCATATAGGGCCTTTGCAATTAGTCCAGAGTCCATGATCCACAGGCAGATCATGTCATTCTGAGAAAGACTCGCAGCTCATGTAGGTTCTGGGGCTCTTGAACAGCACAAATAGCTTGAATACGGTTAGTACCTAGTTTTTGTTACCCTTGTGAAATGTCACATCCCAGGTAAATCACAGTCTGCTGGGCAATTTATGCCTTTGTTTTAGACACCTTAGATCCTCCCATTCCCAACTGGTTTAGGATTTCAATTGTTACCTTTATGCAGGTTGCTTTTTCCTCTGTAGCTATCAGTATATCATCCATGTACTATAAAGACAGGTATTGTTCTCTCAGTACTTACCCATTCCTTGTCCAGATCTCCAGCTTCTTTGCCAGTTGATTTCCGAATAGAGTTGGACTGTTCTTGTATCCTTGTGGAAGTTGTGTCCAGGTTTGTTGAGCTTTCCTCCCTTTTCCTGGATTTTCCCATTCGAAGGCAAACAGTTCCCTACTTTCTTTCTCAAGGGGTATGCAGAAAAAGGCATCCTTTAAATCAATTACAGTAAACCATTTATATTTTTCTTTTACAGATGTTAACAATGCGTAGGGATTAGCAACTACTGGATAAATGTCTTTGGTTATTTCATTTACAGCTCTTAAATCCTGAACTAGTCTATACTCACCATTTGGTTTCTTTACTGGAAATATTGGTGTGTTATATTCTCATTCACATTCTTCTAAAATTTGGTCTTTCAAAAGTTTATCAACAATCTTTACTATTCCCTGCCATGCTTCTGGTTTAATGGGGTACTGTTTAATCTGTACAGCTTTTGCCCCTTCCTTTAGTTCTCCATGTACTGCTTGTGCCAATTTAGATTTTCCTGGTATATCTGTTTGCCATACAAAAGGAATTGCTGCATCTTCTACTTCCCTGGGAATAGTAGGAACCGGTTTGTCTTTTATCATCAAAATTTGTCCTGTCTTTGACTCAGGTATTTTCATTAAAAGTTCCCTATTCTCAAATGTTATTACTGCATCAAGTTTTGGAAATAAATCTTGCCCTAAAAGTGGAATTGGGTATTCAGGCATGTATAAAACCTCCCGTGTTAAAACTTGGTTTCCAAAAGACAAATCTAGAGGCTGCAGGAATGGTTGATTTTCCTCCTTCCCTGTGGCTCCAACTAGTGTTGTTGTTCTGTCCCCAATTTGTCCCTTTAAATTATTTAATACAGGATACGTGGCCCCCATATCCACCAGGAATTTTACTTCTTTATCCCTCAATTTTATAGCCACCAGAAGTTCCTGAACTGATATTTGTCCCGATTCTAGTCAGCTACTGTACTCCCCCAACACCATCAATTTTGAAACATCCTGATCCTGATAGAACTGATTGCTCTGGTTAAACCGGTTCAGGCACTCATTTTTCCAATGCCCCTCTTGTTTACAAGAAGCACATTGGTTTAACCCTAATCCTGGCATGATTGTTCACCCACGTCCTCTGCCAAATCTGCCTCTACCCAGTCCACGACTCCCTCTGCTTTGTTCTCTGAAACCTGGGTTCCCTTTTCTTTGTATTACTGCCAAAAGATTTTGCTGCTGCTTTTTACTAGACTCCTTTGCCCTGTTATTGTATACTTTCCAGGCTACCTCAAGTAGTTTGTCCAAATTCCTCAATTCCCCCCCTTCTAGCTTCTGCAATTTCCTCCTTCCCTGTATCACAGTCAAATTCTGATCATCTCCTGGGGAAGAAGGATCGGGTGAAGCTGGGAGAGGTGGGTAGAGAGGAAAGGGTGAAGTAGGCGAAATAAGATTGGATGTGGTAAGGGAGATAAGGTCAGATTCCTTTGGTGCAGTTAGAACCACTTATAAATCAACATCCATATCATTCCCCCGACACAAACTTTCTTTTAGTGCCAGATGTCCCAGACAATATTTTCTTTTCACACAGACCTCACATTTATCACTCTCAAGTGCCTTAACCACCATCAATCCACACTCAGTCTGCCATTCTGACTTTTCTCGCAAATAGAAATACAAATCAACCTACCAAACTTCATCCCATTTTCCTTCTCATTTACAAAACAACATCAATTGTCAAATAGTATTGTACTGCAAAGATCCATTCTCTGGCCACTTCTCCTCACCCTCCAAAGCATATCCCAGCCACCATACATTACAATAATCAATTACCTTATCTTTATGTAAACCTTGCCCAAAATTACTCTGTTTCCAGTGTGCTAATAAGCACCCTAAAGGAGAATTATGTGGTATGGGGGCATTGCCACCAAAAATCCCTTTAAGTTTCTCCTTATTACACCTACAAGACACCACAAATACCGACCCTGCAACGCTTTCACAGTTGGCTGACAGATGGCACCAAGGCAATACCAGGAATTCCTTTAGCCCAACCGTGCGTAGCTTTTGCTGCGTCTTACCGGCAAGCACCAGAGCAGACTGAAAAGCACCTTACCTCTCCAGAGGGACGTTGTGAACAGCGGAGATGGTCACGGCCGATGGGCTCCCCGAGAATCCCTCGGTGCTGGCTGGAGCGTGATCGGGTTGTGAGCTCGCCCAGCAGCACTCACAGGGTCCTGCCTGGGTCACCAATAATGTTAGCATCCAGAAACACAATAATCACAAATGGATTATATGCAGGTGCTTTATTGAGGGGAGCAGGAACTAGGGGTATAGCAACCCAAATCTAGCTCCGTCATCTTTGTTCAAAATGCAAGTATTTATACCTTTTCAGTTGTAACTAAAAATAGACACTCGCTTTAGCAATAATCACTATAACAACCTTATCGATATTACTGATTAGTACCCAGCCCAAACTTGTACCAACATGTATGGGTCTTATCTATGGGTATCTTAGAAACTCTAAACACTGATTCCCATTACTACAGATATCTTAGCCTGCTAAACTATCCCAAATACCATTCATTCTTTCTACTTACTTATACATGATTTTTAAAACATTTAACCCTATACTAACAAAAGTATAGAGTACCTGTGATCCCCATTTAGCATTTTGGTAACACTTTGAGCATGGATTTGCGATCCCACCAGGTATCAGTCTCATTATCATCAGTAGGATTATTCCCCACCTTTTTACTCCTCTGCCTCCTTCGCCTACCTGACCGCCCCCAGCAGCGAGGTAATCCATCTTCTTGGCAGCAGGGGTATTCTTCAGGGGAGCCATAGGTGGATCCCCTGATCTCATGACTTCATTTGTAAGCGTCCCAGGCCTTGACCTTTACAGGGAGAGCTCCACAAGATACTCGATTTGATCTCTGGCATTCTACTCGTACTATGTTAGCAGGCAAATGTAATTTCCCTCTAACTCCTTTAATAAACAATTCCCACCACTGGAGAGAATCTAATTCAATGGTCTCAATTCCCACTGCTATCTTCAAAGTTAATTCAGTTAAGAGGTGTCTGAGTCTCAAGCAATCAGGACAAAGTCCTTTAGGAGGATGACTCCTTGGGCAATGATAATAACATTCCTCTTTACAAGAGTGACTCTTAGAACATGCAAAAGGATAACATTTACAACTTTCATTGGGACATCTTATCTCCTTGGTTGACACGGGTTGTTTTGTTGAATCTTCAATTTAGTTCAACTTGTATAGGTCCCTTTATTTTTGAGGAGTGGGTCCACCCTTTTTCTGCAGTCTTGGCAGCAGTTGCTGTCATGAGAAGAACAAGGAAAGGACCTTCTCAACGGGGTGATAAGGAGGATTTTTTCAAACTTTCATGTATACCTGGTCTCCCAGTTGTACCTTATGGATGGCAAATTCAAGAAGGGTGTTCTGGGCCATTATACTTTTTGCTCTTAAATTTCAAAGGTGTTTCATTAAGGTTGCAATATAGGTGTGGATAGAACTATCTTCTATTTTGGGATGTTTTAAAGAGATGCCTTGAGTATAAGGTACCCCATATAACATCTCATAGGGGGATATTCTTGTTTCCGTGTGGGGTTGGGTCTGGATATTCAATAAGGCTCATGGTAAACACTTGACCCAGGACATTTTAGTTTCTAACATTAGCTTGGTAAGTTGTGCCTTGATGATCCCGCTCATCCTCTCAACTCTCCCAGAACTCTGGGGTTGCCCTGGGCTGTGATATTCCCATCTAATATCTATTGTTTCTGTTATTTCTTTCAAAGTTTTTGAGGTAAAATGTGTCCCTTGGCCAGAGTCTATTGCAGATATGATTCCAAATCAGGGGGTCACTTCTCCTAATAGATTTTTTGCAACCATCTTAGCTGTGGCTCTTGCCACAGGACACGCCTCTACCCACTGAGTTAGTTGATCTACTATAACCAATAGATACTTATATCTCCCTACTTTGGGCAGTTCAGTAAAATCTACTTGTCTTTTCTTAAAGGGTCGAAATGCAAGGGTTCTTCCTCCAGTCAATTTCTTTCTCAAATTAGCCTTATTCACTTTCTGGCATATAATACACTCCTGAACCTCTCGTTTGGCTATTTCGTAATTTCTATACAGTCATAAAATTTAAAAAACATAAATTGGTCTAGTAGTGCCTGAGTTCCTCAATGTGTCCTTTGGTGCAATCCAGTAATCACTCATCTAACATATGATTTGGGTAGCATTTCCCTTCCATCTGATAATACTCATACAGTCCCCTGTTCTTTTATTCCTAGTTTTTCAAACTTATCCATCTTCTCCTTAGAGAAAATTCTGAGCTTTCTTGAGGATTCAGCCTCTTTCTTTTCTATAACTAATAAGGCAGCTCTTTTTGCCTCCTGATCAGCTTGATTGATTCCTCTAATGGAAAATTTAGTACCTTTTGATGGCCCTTTACTTGTACTACAGCAATATGTTCTGGTTCTGTGATAGCATATAAAGTTTGTCTTATTTTATCCCCATATATTAATCCTTTTCCTTGAGTATTAATTAATCCTCTCTCTTCCCAAATTTTTCCAGATGTATGCACAACTCTGAAGGCATATTTAGAATCAGTATCTATAGACCCTTTGCAGTTATTTAGCAGTTACAAGGGCATAGAGCTCACAGGCCTGTGCTGAACAATTAGGACTCAATGCCCCAGATTCCAAACCTTCTGTTGTGGCCCCATCTACCACCACACACTCAGATTTCCTTTTCCTTATACTACTCTGGAGGATTTATCTATAACACATTTCTCATTTTCTTTTCTCAATTCCTCTTCTTTTAAATGTATATGAACTTCAGTCTTGCGTTCCATTAAATCAATACAATTATGAACAGGTTTTCTTGCAATCATTTTATATAAATATTGGGCCGGGTTTTGAGCTGATGTAATTTCTAATTCTAAATTTGCAGAATGGATTGTCATATATACTTTTAAAGTTGGGGGTTTTCTTGCTGCTACTACCATGGTACGGTCTTGACTGGAATAGCAACCAAAACTTGCAAAGTCCTAGGTCTTCGAGGTAAGATCAGATTGGAATGACTGTGACAATGTAGAACCAGTGCAACAGATAAAAGAGGAGCATATAAGGAAGGGGATTAATAGTAATTGTGAACATCTTGGTTTGGTTCTTTCCATGTCCATTTCATGTCTGAAAAGCTGTTTTGCAAGGTTTTCCAAGAATCTTCTCCACAGTCCTGTCTGCTCTTCTCAAGAACCTTTCCTGGAGAACTAGCTTGAGCTCCTGGCACAAGGTGTGCCACCACCTGCAGCTTCTCTTGGCTTTCCACACTGTGTGTGCAGCACGACTCTTGCAGCAAACCAGGACAAATGTTTGCAGACCTCGGTAACTTGCCCATTATTTTCCTGGTGCACTAGAGAGTTGTGCCATTGGTAAGGTTTTCAGTGTTCCTGTTCTAACCTAAGGAAACAGGAGGGGGTACCAGGAATTGTTAGGGAAGACAAGCCTGGCTGAATTCAGAGAAAGAATCTGCAGGGCCTGCAGCCAGAAGTGGAGAGTTGTGTGATAATCACTCCAACCTCTCAGTGGACATCTTGAAAATGATCTAGAACACAAAAATGGGCTGTCAGAAGGAGTTTCTTTCTGTGTTCAGTTTTTAGGTGATTCTACATCTCTTGCACTGGTATGAATAAAGAGCACAATGATGTGCCAGCCAGTGGGAGCAGTATTTACAATTTCTGAATGAGATGGGACAGCTGCTGGATGTGTCTTGAGCTATCTTTTATTTTCCAAAAGATTCATGACATGTTTTAGACCATAAGAAGATGACAGTAGCTCAAGTTCCAGACAACAGATGCTGAGTTCTATGTTACGATGCACTTGAAAATTCTCTCAATCTATGGCAAAAAGCAAAAAGCACATTGACTTTTGATTCAGCAAGTTAAAAAAGGCACATGTATGCTTGCTTAAACAATGCTTCTCCATCTCCTAAGCTGGGGAGGTATTTCCTAGGGTTGTTCTTCTTTAGAGGAATCTGATGGATAAACACATCTTTGGTATTATTCTGGGTGAGGAAACCGTATCTGTTTTTCACACAAACCCATCTGTGTGCCACTTCCTGGCAAGAAAATGGATCCTATCCCATTGAAAACCAGTATATCAGACAGTTCTTCACCCAGCACACCCTGTTCTGGCTCCTCTCACACTTGCACTCCTGCTCCACAGGCATTCTCTGAGGGACACGATCCAAACTCCTCTTCAAATCCTGAAATAGAACCTGCATTGCATTCCCATTACCCATGAGCTGTGGAGCTCTGTGGAGCTGGGACAAAATTCCGTGTGTCTCTGTGGGTCTGATCCATCCCCAGGTCTCCACACAGTGCAGGAGGTTTCTGGCTGTGACCTCCTGTCCGACGGGAGCATCCATGGATGCGATGGGCTCGGCTACAGCAGGCGGGAATTCCTCTCCCTCCAGCTGGGATCCGGGAGATTCGCGGTGTCCGATGGCACTGCCCAGGTCACCTGGAGGGGCTGGGAATATGATGAGATCGAGGATGAAGAATTCACATCTTACCTGGGGCACTCCTGCCAGGAATGTCTCTGGAAATGTGTCCCTGATGCAAACAGGAGGGGAAGGAAACCATGGAAGCTCCTTCGTGCAGTGCTCTGCCTGCGGTGTTCTGGCCAACGTGGCAGACAGTGAGGAAGACTCCTAGGCTGTCACTCCTCACAGTATTCAGGGTTTTAGGTGAGATGCTTGCAGCAGATCCAGCAGTGAGGGGAGTTCACGGGGGTTCCCTTGGCATTTGGGGCCCTCCTGCTATATGGAGAGAATTCCCCAGCTCCCCCAGGATCTCCCTGAACATGCTGACACTGCCCGTTTGCAGTGAGAAGGTTCATACCAGGCAGGGAGTCTTCAGCTCTGTCACCAGCATCCCCAGGGACCCCCTAAAACTTCCCAGAAATCCCCTCAAACCTCACCCGGGATACCACAACCTCACCCAGGATGCCAAAAACATCCTTGGGATGCTCCAAAATCTCTCCAAGATTGCAAAACTCCATACAGACCCCACAAATCTTCTCAGCATCTTAAAATTCCCACAGGAGCTCCCAACATTCCCCCAGGATCAACTTGAGAAGCTTTTATACCTGGTGTGGGTTCCCATCTCTGTCACCAGCAGGTACCCCAAAACAGCCTTCAGACCCCCAATTCCAGCCCCAGGATCGTCTCACGTGTGAGAAGAGGTTTCAGAGCAGTTCCCATCTCCTCCTGCACCAGCGGATTCACACAGAGGAGAGGCCCTTCTGCTGCCCCAACTGCGGGAAGGGTTTTAACCACAACTCCACCCTCGTCACCCACCGGTGCATCCACACTGGGGAGAGGCCCTGGGAGTGTGGGGAGCGTGGGCAGAGCTTCAGGCACAGCTCAGCCTTGCCCCAACACCAAGGGAGCCAGCACTGAGGGAAGCCCTGTGAATGCCCCGAGTGCAGGAAGAGCTTTGTGTGCTGCCCCAGCTCCATCCCCCATGGGGGGATCCGTGATGGATGATCCCCAGTGAGCCCCGGTGGGCAGAGTCCCAGTGATCTGTGGTGCTGCTGATCTGTGGTGGGAAGACAAGTGGCTGGGGGCTTCACATCCTCCTTTGGGCATGTGGACACATCCACAGACCAACAGCAGAAATGCATTATGGACAGGAGATTTGCTGACTTCTGACCCCAGAAAAACCTCAATTTTTGCCTCTTCTGGTGGCATCAAGCACCACTGGATGGCCAAGGAGATCTTCTCCAACATAAATCCATCCTTTTAATTTTCTCTTGCCCATGGGCATCTTCCACAGCCAGATGGGGACGGACGGGGGAAAAACACATAACTTTGGATATTGGGGTGGGAAAGCCCTCCAGAAAGATTCTTCCCACCCACTCAAGCACATGGATGCTGTGCTGGCAGAGACACATAAGTCCTTTCATTTTGGCCTTGAGTTTCTTCTCCTTTCTGTTCATCCCCTTGAAAGCCCTGAAAGTGGGGTAGAAATAATTATGTTGAACAAAGGCAAGGATGGGGACCAGTGGTGGACAATGACATGGGGGGGCCATGGGGCACATGGATGGGGACATGAACTGGCACAACATCAATGCCACCACCTGTGCCACCACAGTGCCAGCAGCACCTTCATCTTGGCCATGGCAATGTGCTGCCCAATGCAGTTCCTGCCACCACGTCCCCACTGTCACCACCTCAGTGTGCCAGCCCAATGTCACTCCCCACCAGGCAAGGACAGGGAACTGGTTCAGCTGCTGACAAGTGGCCCAGAAGCATGTGACAGCCACCAGAGTGTCACAGGGCCACCGTGTTTAGGGGACCCCAGCTGCCCATGGGGACAGAGCAAAGGTCAGTGTCCCCCAGGGGGGCACGTGGCCCCATGCTGGGTGTCAATGGAGGTGTCCTGGTGGCAGTGTCCTCACAGGTGTGGTGACATTGTCCCCTGATGTGTGTCTTGGTGGCTTCATGTCCCCTCCCCTCTCTATGTCCCCATGCTGTGCTGTGGCTCCCTGTCACCCCTCTGTGTGTCCCTGTCCTGCCCCGTGTGTCACTGTTCCTCCTGTGGAACTGTGTCCCCATCTCCCCTATGTGCCCTTGTCCCTTTCCCTATGTCCCCTGCTCCCAACAGGGACAAAGTTCCGAATGTCCCAGGCCTGTGTCCTGCAGGCTGTCCCCGTGTCCCTCAGGATGTTTCTGTGGCTGCTCCAGGCACTGAGCATCTGCGCCCACCCTGGCACTGGTAGGGACACACCATGACACCCTGGACACCCAATCCCACAACATCCCACCACCCCCTTTTCTCCTCTGATTTTGTGTCCTTTCTGTGCAATTTGGGATCCTTTCCCCCACGTTTTAGGTCCTTTCTCCCAAGTTTGTGTTTTCCTCCACATTTTGAGTCTTTTCTCTATTTGAATTCTTTTCCCCCCTATTTTGTGTCCTTTCCACCTATTTTGGGTCCATTCCACCCTGCTTTGGACCACTCCAGTGAGTTCTCCGCGCCTGTGGCTGCTTTTCTTTTTTGGGGGGTCCACGTCTTTACCCTCATCCTGAGTGGGGATATGGAATTGGGGGTGAGAGGGGACTGGGTGGTTTCCATTCATACTCACGTTTTTGTAGGCTGGGGGTGGTCTCCATGACGTTGAGGAGTCTCCGGTGTGGTTTCCATCTCCATCTCTGCTCCTCTGCTGTGGGGCTTCTGGGCCATCTCCATCCCTTTCCTGTGTGGGGTTTTGGGGGTCAGGGTCATCTCCATCCTCCTCCCCTTACTGGGAGGGGGTCAGGATGTCACCTCTGTACTCACTTTGGTGTTGCTGGGGCTGGTCTCTGTGGAGCGGAGGAGTCTCTGGTGGGGTCTCCGTGCCCGTGGCTGCTCTTCTCCTTTGCGGTGTCCGGGTCTCTGCCCTCATCATGTGTGAGGATATGGAAATGGGGGTGGGACAGGGATATCTCCGCCTGCCTTGCTCTGGGGTTTTGTTTGGCCCCACCCTGGGGGTCTCCTGTCACCCTGGGGATCTTGGCTGCTCCTCCCCGGGGGTCTCTGCCCACTCCAGGGGTCTCCTTCTCTTCCTCTCCTTCCTCCTGACACCGCCGCTCTGGGTCTCATACTGAGCCCCATCTGCCCTCCCGGTGGTCCTTATATACCCAGCATAAGCCCCGCCCCTTCTGCTGGCAGCCAATGGGCATTGAGAATCCTCTGGAGGGGCGGAGCGTCCAACGTTCCCCATTGTGAGCCAACAGAGAGGAGGCGTGGCCTGAACGCGTGTGAGGGATCTGATTGGTTAAGAGCAGAGGGTTCAAAAAGGGGCGTGGCTTGACCTGGGCTGAGGGCGGGGCAGGGGACAGGTGTGAAGGTGGGGTGGGGGAGGGGCAGTGGTAAAACTGGGATTTTGGGACCCCCTGAAATGGGGCTGGCACCTCCTGAAATGGGGCTGGCATCCACAGAGACCCCTCTCCGTGTGCCTGGGACCCCCAGAGCCCAGGCAGGCTCGCTCTCTTTGGGGTCTCCATCTTCCCATTTGGGGCACCGGGTGGCCTCCATGCTCCTCGCCTTACCCAGGGAGGGCAGGTCGGTCTGTGTCTGTGCATGAGCTGGCTCTTCCCGTGTTCACTTCCCCTTGCTCGGAGGGTCAGGGATCCATTTGTCCTGCCTCCTCCAGCTACGGAGAGCTCAGGCTCTACTCCATCCACCAGCCCCATTGGATGGCGGCTGCCTTCTCTTGATCCCGTTCCAGGATGGAGGGGCCGGGCTGCCACATTCCCACTCCAGGATGGGGGGGCAAAATGGAGAGACTGAACTGCAATGGTGTCTTTGGGCTCTCTGTGCCTGATGTTGCTGTTCCTCTCCTATGGCTGTTCCAGGTCATCTCCAGCCTTATCCTGTGTGGGGTCTGGGGGGTCAGGTCATCTCTGTCCTTCTCCCCTTACTGAGACTGGGAATGGGTGGTTTTACATTATTAATCATGTTTGTATGGTGGTATCCAAGGGAGTAGGAGGAGTCTCCGGAGAGGTCTCCATGCCCATATATGCTCCTCAGCTGTGAGGGTCCTGGCTGTCTCCATCCCATCCTGTGTGGGGTTGAGGGTGTCAGGGTCATCTCCATCCTCCTACCATTACTAGAGGAGGGGGCCGTTGACGTCACCTCTGTACTCCCCTGGTGAGTGGATCTCAGCGGCTCTGGCCTGGACAGCCCCTGGCCCTGCCACGCACTGAGCCAGCTACCAGAACAGATGACCACTGGCCTGTTACACACACTCTGGGCCCAACCCACAGCACCCAACAGCCATTTTTGCAGCCTCAAAACCCAAAACACCCAAATTAAACACACATTCAAGAACATTCAAGCTCTGGTGGTCCTACAGAGCAAGAGGGAAAATGAGGCACGGGCTGGGGAGGGATTTGCAGTGTAGGGAGGGGTCTTAGGGACCCACCCTGGAGACACTAAAACGAGCACCCACCCCTCAACTGTCATTGCAGCATCCCCCCCCTTTTTTTTTCGGCCTCACAGCCCTCCCCATCAGGGGGACCCCAGGAGGACCGTGACACCCACCAGTCCCTTCAGGGGTTACCCCAAAAATTTTATCACACCCTCCCCCATTAGGACGTTGTTCATCCCCCTACTTTGAGGGCTGAGTGACAATGGCAGGTGCAGTGACAAAAAGCGTAGGTGCCACACTGGGTGATGGTGCAGGCAGTGGGAGCCGTATTTACAATTTCGAATGAGATGGGGACTGCGCGCATGTGTCTCAAGCGGATCTTTTATTTTCTCCAAAAGGACTCATCACATGAGTGAGACCATAGGAGGATGACAGTAGCTCACGTTCCAGACAACAGACGCTGAGTTCTATGTTCGATGCACTTTAAAATTCACTGAGCCTATGCAAAAAGCACAGTGACATTTGTTTTCGACAGTTACAAAAAAGCATCTCTGGATTATAAAATATATTTTCTGTGTTTGTCTCTGTTGATCGGCTGTTTTTTGCTACCCAAGAATATACAATTTAGTTTTCCCAGCCAGACAGTTTGAAGAACTGGTTGTGAGGCTTTTCTTCTTATGTTCTCATTTCATAGTTTATTATTTCTTATCATTACATTCTGTACCTGGCCTGCAGAACTTTTTCTTGCAGGTCAGTTCAAGGCACAAATCTCAAAAAGCCCCCCACACAGGGTGCTGAGTACATTTATACTACAGTCTACATAATCAGTATTTATAATATTTCTCCAAGAATTATTATCTATGTTAAAATGTTAAACTCTACTCTAAGCCAACTATAATGTGCCTCCTCACAGCACAACATGGAGGCAGATGAAGAAGAAACCCAAAAGCCATGTGCTTCCTCCATCTTGCCTTCACCTCCTGACCATCCTAAAAACACATCTATCTAAAATTCTCATACTGAGATAAAACTACACACTATTCTACCATCTAATACAAACTCCTGAAAACTCTGCTTCAGTCCAGAGCCTAAAAGCCCTTTCTCAATTAAATAAGGTTAAATATACTATTTGTCAGAGATTCAAAAAGCTCTTAAACATGCAAACAACTATTTCTCACAATTTCAGACTCTGACAAAAGCACATGTATGCTTGTTGAAAACAATGCTTGATTGTTAGCCTAAAAATACAATGGACAGTGCTCCATTATTAGGCCAAAAACTTTCTATCTCTTAACCAATATATTTTTCTACAGTTCCAAGGTTTCTCTGTCCTACTTTCAACACATCACCTATTGTTAACAGTCCTTGATCACACTCTAAACTATCTTTTTTAGTTCCCAACTCAGCATCTACACCATCCCTCTAAGTTTTCTCTTCTTTTCCGCTCCTGAGGCCGGCTGTATGATTTTCCCTAAAATGATTCCCACACCAGTGCTGTGTGAGACTCGGTGACTGGGTGCTGCAGAGGCTGCAGCAAGGCATCAAAAACGCTGGCCTCGCACCCAAGGGTGGCCCAAGATCTCCTGCAGGTCTGGCCGGTCCGCCGGGTGCTTGGACAAACAGCAGCGGATCAGATGTTGGCACTCTGGGGAGAGAAGGCAGAAAGCGCCGGTCACTTGCAGAAGGCTCCTGCCCAGCTGCTGCCGGCGCCTGCAGAAGCCGGGCCACGCTGCGTGTGCTCAGAGCTGCCCTTTGCAGGAGAGCAGCACGGCAGGACAAGCGCCACCTCCTTCAGCCAAGCGTGCCACAGCCAGCCCGGCACGGGCCACCTCCTGCAGCCGGCCCTGCAGGGCAGATTGACCTGTGCAGAGCGGGGTGGGGGCCGTGCTGGGCTGCACGCTGCCATCTGCCAAGGCCTGCCTTTTGGGGCCGGACACCAACCTGGAGAGACCGGCTGGACAAAGAAGAGCTGCCCCGACACGATGTCATTGTCCCCCTGGAAGGGCACGGTCCCGCAGACCATGACATAGAGCAGCACACCCAGGGACCAGATGGTGGCCGAATGGCCGTGGTAGCAGCCAAGGCTGATCCACTCGGGTGGGCTGTACGCGTGTGTTCCTAGGGGAGACAGGCGGTGCTGTGCGGGTGCAGGCTGCTGCCTTGCAGAGCCTGGTGCCAGCCTCCTGGCAGAGGCAGGGGCTGCTCTTGAGGTGGCCACAACTTCCCCCCAGTGCCACCCTGCATGGCCCAGCCTACTGGCCAAAGCCAAGGAACTGTTGTGCAAGGCAGAGAAGGCCAGCAGAGCAGCCCAAGCCCTTGTGGGCGTGCCAAGCTGAGGGCTGGGGCCTGACTTTGGAAGCCCCCCTGTGTGGGCAGGGCTGGCAGCCGGCTGCTGGGGCACAGCATCTGCCCCGTGCCACAGGGCAGGCAGCAGCCCGCTGAATGCTGCACCCCACAGCCCAGGAGGGAATGGGGCCGTGCAGTGCCTGCCACTGGGAGCAGGGACAGGGCTCTGGGCTTACCCACATATTCTGTGAAGGGCTGCTCCTGGAGGAAGGTGCCACAACCAAAGTCAATGAGCTTCAGGTCGCCACTGTCCAGGTTCAGGAGGAGATTCTCTGGTTTGATGTCCCGGTGCAGGACGCCGCAGGTGGTGCAGTGCTGCACGGCCTCCAGCACCTGGCAGAAAAGCCAGCGTGCCATCTCCTCGCCCAGGAACTCTTCCTCCAGCAGGAAGTGGTAGAGATCCTGTGATGGCTCTGGACGCTCCATCACCAGCATGAAGGATTCAGGCAGCTCAAACCAGTCGAGGAGCTGGATGATGTTGTGGCAGCCAGAGCCCACCTTCTCCAGGAGCACAATCTCCATGGGAACACGGGTGCCGTCTGGCTGGCAGGAGGAGACAATGCCTGCAGCAGGCCTGATGCTGCTGCCCTGTGGCTGCACTGCCCCTTCCCGGGATGCCCCAGTGCCCCCTTGGGCATCCTCCCTGGACCTTGGGCTTCCTCCCACCCAGTGGGTGTTTGACAGGAGCCCCCCCTGCCTGCACCCACCACCGGCATTTGGCATCCCCATGCCCACCATGCTCGGCCTCGCAGGCTGAGCCCATGCCCGCTCACCCTGCCATCGCCCTCCTCCCACTGCTGGGGCCCCGGCCTTATACCTGCCTGCCACACGTCGCTTGCTCCCACTGTCCCCGCTCACTTACCAGCTCTCCCCACTGCAGCACGCTCTCTCGGACCACGCGCTTGATGGCCACCTGCAAGCCATCGAGACAGGGGGGCTGAGTTCAAACCCTGCCCCAGCCCGGCCCTGGCGCTCCTTCCTCGCCCGGCCACCCTGGACACTTACCGGGCTCCCGTCCGACAGGCGGGTCCCTGAGAAAACGGTGCCAAAGCCACCGCTCCCCAGCTGCGGGCCCAGCTGGTACAGCTCCCGCAGCTTCTTCCTTTGCCCTGCCGCCAACACCGAGCCATCAGCCTTGTGCCCAGAAACCCCTCAAGTGCCCACCAGTGAAGCGGGACGGGTCCCCGCGGCCCACGCTGCTCTGACCTGCTTCCTGCTGTGCCCCAGGCAGTGGCCACCTCCTGGCAGCCGTGGGGCTGGTGAGCGGCACAGCTGGGACAGGGGAGAGTGCTGAGGCGGCTGCAGGAGCCGGAGAGCAGCGGGACGGGGCGGCACCGTCACTGTCTCTGCTGTCATCGGCTGCGCTCTGCTTTTCTGGAGAGCCAGAGACACAGCCCGAGGCTGAGAGGGGCGTCCCAGGAGCAGCTGCAAAGCAGAGAGAGATTTGTGAAGCCATGCCGGCAGAGGCCCTGGAAATAACCGGGGTCTAGGCTGCTCTAAGAAACCCTGGCCTGGCCTGGGAATTCCCCTTAAAAGCCTGAGGAGTACCTCAGATAGCTGCTCAGAAGATCTCACCTGTAGTCGATAGACATCTCACAGCAGCTTCCTGGAAATGGAGGAAGCTCCTTGCGCCCTCGAGTTTCCTCTCCACCCCCAGGCACAGGCTGTCTCCACCAGCTGGCACAGCCCGCACAGCGTCCTGGGAGCTGTGGGCCGGCAACTGCTGACTACAGGACACTTTCTGCTCCACCACCTGCTCCTGGGACGGCTCCTCTACATCAGGATGGGCTCCCACTTGGACTTGTGGGCTTCCCCTGGCCACCTCAAGGGACAGGGTTGCACCCACGTTGTTGAGCTCCGTACATCCAAAGGAGCCGGGAGACCTGTTTGCAGGCTCTGCACCTTCTGCAGGCTGACAGGTCTCACTGAGCCTCTGTGAGGGATGCAGGCTGTCAGAGGTAGTGGAGGCTCCTGACACAATGGACGTTCCCTGACAGCTTGAGCTGCTTGCAGGCATGGCAAGACTCTGCTGCTGTGCCATCCTTGCAAGGCTTGAGGCTCTGCCATGGCTGGAGAATCTTACTGGGAGCAGCCTCTTGAAGGGATGGAGGCTTCCTGAGGAGCTGGATGAGCCAGAGTAGTGCGGATGGCCTCGCTTCACCAGCTCATCCAGTTCATTCCATAAGGCCTGCCACATCCCAATGTAGAGCGGCACAGATGTCCCATTGCGATCCCAGAACAGGATCATCAGTTCCTGCAGCTCTCGGGCCTCGGCCACGCAGGGACAGCCGCTGCAGGAGCTGTGCAGGGCACTGGCGGGAGCACCTGGCCGCTTGTGAGGGGTCACCCGAGGCCTGTATGCCCTGGCAGCCGCAGGGGCTCCTCGGTTCCTCCGTGAGCCTCTGGGCCGCACCCCGGGGCGCTGGCACCTCTTTGGTGTTCCTGTCTGCCGCCTCCGTGCTTGCCAGTGGACAATGGCCCACCAGACAGCCACGGCGGCCAGCAGCAGGACAAGAACAGCCATCGGGACGCCACCGTCACACATGGCTACGGCACGTCCCATGGCAGCTGAACTGGCAGCTGTGGGGCCTGGCCTGGCTTCTCTAGGCATGATGATGTGACAGTGGTGTGGCCAGGACAGCACTGTGACATCACAGCCCTGCCTGGCACCAGTGCTCAGCACCAGTGCCACAGGAGGCAGGAAGGGGCTCCCTGTGGGCACTTGAGAGCCCTCTGCAGCACAGTGGCTGCAAGATTCTTGTCTAAGTAGGACACAGGCATGAGGAGGGCAATGGCCATGCTGGCACCTCCTTGCTGGCAGCAAATGGGACATGGATTGTCCCCTGGGACACTGCAAAGGCCTTGAGGAGGGCAAGCCCTGCTCACCAACATCCAAACCACCTGTGTGCTATCCACTGCATTCCCATCCTGAATCCAAATCTGTTGTGACCGGGATAGCTGTTAATATGATGATGGTAAAGTGAGGCAAGAAGGGCCTTTGTGAGGGATGGAAGAGATGTTTATTCTAGCCACACATGCGGACTGTCCAGGGTCTAAGGCAAGGCTCATGGGAACAGTCCACGTTCAAGTATATGGGTGCTAGGAGCTGGGAGAGCATCAGGGACCAATTATCACGGGGCATTGGGCTATAAAGGTGGGATTGGGGTATGTGAGCCAGTGGGGAAATTGGGAAGGAATGACTGAGTGACACAGGGAAAGAGATGGGGTTAATGGGGCTGAGTGAGGGAGCAGAACAGAGATACATTGGCATAACAAAAGAGAGGATCCTGTGAGAGAAACCTCTTATGTCTCCTTAACATAGGGAAAGCCTTTCCACAACTCCCCCTTTCTGTATTTGTTAAGAAGGCTTTTCTCAAGGATTTTGAAATTGAACATTGTAGGCAAGAGAATGAACACAAAATGACACGAACAATCAAAACCAATCATATGACAATGTTTCCAAATGCAAGCTTTTTCTTGGGTTCTCAATGTCCAAACAGATTTTATGGAGTGTCTTTGAGCTGGCAGGAGGGAGGCAGGGTTTTCATGGCAGGGCTTATCAGGAAACTGAGTCAGGGGAGGGTTTCCTCAGCAGAGGCTGGTTCTCTGCTGGCTGTTAGCAGTGTGATCAGCTGTGATTGTGTCTGTATGAGGTAGTGTAGGGGTCCTGTGCCTGTTGGAACTTCAAATAAATTTTATTAATTTTTAAGAAAAAGGTTGTTACCTTAGAGGATTTTCCTTTCTTTCCCTCCCTTGTTTCATTCTCTGTCTTGTGTTTAGAAGGAACTGTGGGAAAAGGGATAGTAAAGGTATGGAGAAGTGTGGCTGTGAGAGGGAGAATATGGAGGGGAATGGGAGGTAGGGATTTAGGGGAACATAAAGAAGGGGTAATAGGATTTGGCGAAATCCAAAAGAATTTTGACTTCTCTAGTGGAGGGGAAAAGAGGAAGGTGAGAGGGAGGCAAGGAGGTGTCATGTTTTCAGTTTAAAACCATGCAGAATCACCAATTTTTGCCTCAGTTTTAAATTGGTACTTCAAAATTTCTCAGTGAAGAGCAAAACAGGCTTAAACTTAACAGGAATAGAACTTTATTAAATAACGCTAAAAAAAAAAATCAGAATGAAACCTTCAAAACACTTCTCCTCCCCCCACCAACTATTCACTTTTTACTCCAATGTAAAATGACAAAACCTGGGATTCTCAGTCAGTTATCACGGTTAAAATAATCAGTTCTCAATTCATCAAGGAGAAAGGAGTCTCTCTTGGGTACCACAGAGATTTCCCACAAGATACTAGTTCTCTTGCTTCCACACTCCACACTTGGCCCGCCTGGAGGGGGAAATGTTGCCATTTGTGAAGTCCCTCCCATGAAACAGCCTGCCACAGCAGCTCATGGGCCATATCAGTTTATTAAGGTACAGTTTAAGGATGTCTCTTCTAGTACAAAACAAAAGTTCTCTACATCTCAAGGAACAGAGGTCATCTTCCCTCAATGAGCAAGGCTTCATCTCTCACTTCTTTAGCATTCCTCTGTTCAATTTTCTCTAGTAACTCACAGCTATGTCTAGAACCTTGCATCCCCCTAAAAAACACTCCATGGCTTACAGGGTATTTAAGTCCATTCTCTATGGCCATACAAGAGAAGTCCAACCTAACCAGGCCACTCCTTCAATCTTCCTTTCTACTTGAATTTCTTTTCTCACTTCTTCTGTCCTCAAGTCTCATGCTGTGTCTTCTCACATTTCATCCGGTCCCTCTTTTTCTCTGGGTAAGATTCATGCTTTGGAAGTTTCATCTGGTCAGGAAAAACAAATTCACACAGGTGCAGCCAGGACGAGGCAGTCACATGCTGCATTGCAGTGATGTTGGAGCTGGGCCAAGATTTCTAAAGCCTGCCACTGCCCTCCAGTTCCAGCTGTGCTGAGAGAGACCAGGATCCCCCTTGCAGCCCGGTCAGGTTTTCAGGGCTTCCTCCCTTTTTCTTTGCTCAGCAGATGCCGTGCCTGGCTCAGCCCACACTTGCTGTGTGGGCACTCCTGGATTAGCACATCTCAGCATCCAAGGCTGGGCTGAGCTTTCCTTCCCCCTCCTCTGCCTCTCCTTCTCCCTTGCCTGCCAGGGGTGCCAGGGGAGGGAAGGGGGGAACCTCAGCCCGGCCCGGCCATGGGGAACAGCCAGGCCAAGGATCTGCAACTCACCCTCACTAGAAACCAGGAGAGCCTCTTTCCGGATACTAACCTTAAAATGTGCATTCACTAGAGGCGTATCTACCCTTTTCATTGGTTTAATCAGTGTCAATATTACACAATTGTCCAATCAGGGATAAACCATGACAAGAGACAATAAGGACTGGGGAGGGCACCCGAAGGTGTGTGACTTATCCATTTGAGGGGTTCTGCAATCACCTGTATGGCAATTCCAACAGGTCCTCTGACACTGGCTGCCTGGGTGCCCTTTTTACCTTGTACAGTATCAAATTGTACAGTCTCTCCATCTCCTATGCTGGGGAGGTATTTCCTGGGGTTGTTCTTCTTTAGAGGAGTCTGATGGATAAACACATCTTCCTTGGTATTATTCTGGGTGTGGAAACTGTATCTGTTTTTCACACAAACCCATCTGGGTGCCACTTCCTGGCAAGAAAATGGATCCTATCCCATTGAAAACCTGTATGTCAGACAGTTCTTCACCCCACACACCCTGTTCTGGCTCCTCTCACACTTGCAGTCCTGCTCCACAGGCATTCTCTGAGAGACACAATCAAAACTCCTCTTCAAATCCTGAAATAGAACCTTCATTGTCTTCCCATCACCCATGAGCCGTGGGGCTCAGTGGAGCTGTGACACAGTTCTGTGTGTCTCTGTGGGTCTGATCCCTCCCCAGGTCTCCATACAGTGCAGGAGGTTTCTGGCTGTGACCTCCTGACCGACCGGAGCATCTACGGATCCGATCAGCTCAGCTATGACAGGCGGGAATTCCTCTCCCTCCAGCTGGGATCCAGGAGATTTGTGGTGTCCGACGACGCTGCCCAGATCACCTGGAGGGACTGGGAACATGATGAGATCGAGGATGAAGAATTCACATCTTACCTGGGGCACTCCTGACAGGAATGTCTCTGGAAATGTGTCCCTGATGCAAGCAGGAGGGGAAGGAAACCAGGGAAGCTCCCTTGTGCAGTGCTCTGCCTGGGGTGTTCTGTCCAGCATGGCCAACAAAGAGGAAGACTCCTAGGCTGTCATTCCTCACTGTTGTCAGGGTTTTAGGTGAGATGCTTGCAGCAGATCCATCAGTGAGGGGACTTCAGGGGGGTTCCCTTGGCATTTGGAGCCCACCGGGATTTGGGGAGAACTCCCCAGCTCCCCCAGAATCACCCTGAACACACTGACACTGCCTGTTTCCAGTGAGAAGGTTCATACCTAGGAGGGAGTGTCCAGCTCTGTCACCAGCAACCCCAGGGACTCCCAAAACCTCCCAGAAACCCCTAAAACCTCACCTGGGACACCCCAACCCCACCCAGGATCCCAAAAACATCCTTGGGATGCTCCAAAAACTCGCAAAGATTGCAAAATTGCGTACGAAGCCCCAAATCCTCTCAGGACATCAAAATTCCCACAGGAGCTCCCAACATTCCCCCAGGATCACCTTGAGAAGGTTTACACCTGGCATGGGTTCCCATCTCTGTCACCAGCAGGTACCCCAAAACAGCCTTCAGACCCCCAATTCCAGCCCCAGGATCATCTCACATGTGAGAAGAGGTTTCAGAGCAGCTCCCATCTCCTCCTGCACCAGCGGATTCACACAGAGGAGAGGCCCTTCTGCTGCCCCGACTGCAGGAAGAGTTTTAACCACAACTCCACCCTCGTCACCCACCGGTGCATCCACACCAGGGAGAGGCCCTAGGAGTGTGGGGAGAGTGGGAAGAGCTTCAGGCACAGCTCAGCTTTGGCCATACACCAAGGGAGCCAGCACTGAGGGAAGCCCTGCGAGTGCCCCGAGTGCAGGAAGAGCTTTGTGTGCTGCTCCATCTCCATCTCCTATGGGAGGATCCAGGATGGATGATCCCCAGTGAGCCCCAGTGGGCAGAGTCCCGGTGATCCAGGGTGGGAAGGCACGTGGGTGGGGGCTCCAAATCGTCCAGGCTCCATGTGGCCTGGATTTTCATTTTATTTCTTTTTGTCCTTTCAAAAGCCCCATTTTACCAGTGTAAAAATAAAGATGGTGTACTGAGATGTGGATGGGGACATGGGGGATCTTCCAGGGTGTGTCGGGCTGCTGAGTCTGAGAGAGTTGAGTTTTCCTAGAAAGGATTTGGGTGTTGCTCAGAGTTTCGGCACCCCATGCCGAGCAGCTCTGACTCCACTGGAAGACCCTGGCAGAGATTCTGGGGCAGCTGATCAAGGACCCCCTGCCCTGGGACTGTCGCCATGTTGGCACATTCCAATTCCCAATGTTCCCTGTTGTCCGGTTTGGCCTGATTGGACAATTTTGTAATAGTGACAGATGACTAAACCAATGAAAGGAGTGAATACACCTTCGTGAACACACAACTTAAAACAAAACCCCAGGAATAGTTCTCCAGGCTTCCAGCCTTGGGAAAGGTGGCCAGCTGGCCCTGGCTTGGCCCACGTGGCTGGGTCTGGGCTGGCCCCACAGCCCAGCTGAGATCTTTGCTCCCAAAGGGGTGGTGAGCGGGCTGCCGAACCCCTCACTGGGGAGCCCACCGGGCCCTGTCCCAGCGGGCAGCTGGGGCTCCTTGGCAGCAGGAACAAGCCCTTTCCTAGCAGAGCCTGCCAGACTGTGCCAGACAGAGACTGTATTAGCACTGGGAGCAGCTTAAGAGAGAGTGGCCCGGGGGCCAGGAGCAGCTGTGCAGCTGCTGCCATTACAGACCGGGAACGGTAACATGGCCAGGATCAGAGGGGCTGGGCCGATCTCCCATGGACACCTTGACATGGCTGGCAATGAACTTTATTTGCTCAGCTGCTTTAAACCAACTTTACTATGGACAGAAGGATAAAAGGGTTGACAGCAGCTTTTCCTGTTTCTCAGCACCCCAGCAGAGTTGGGCGGGCACAACTCTCACGGTGCCAGAGGAGACCACGTGGCCAACAGAGAGGCACGGCGAGCCATGCTCCCAATGCAGAACTTGGATCAGATCAACCTTTCAGTGTTACAACAGTTTGTAAAACTGTTTGAATTAATGGTAGAACTTGAGAACAAATGACTCTAAGAACATCATTTCTCTCCTGAATTAATTAAAGGTAGAAAAGGTGAACACATAGGAACAATATCATGGGACTCTGAGGTCAATAAAGAAGAAATTAATTCTAGATGCAAGGGATTGAAGAGATGCTTTACGCATGCAATCCTATAAAACTAGAGTGAAGATGTATTTGATATAACAGACTTTGGTTTTGTTCCCTTGTAACTCATGGAAATGCACTGTGGGGGATTTAGCATTCTGGCACAGCTGTGAGCTGAGGCACCAGGAGTTGAAGCAAATAGATGTTGCTGTAGATCCAGTGAGAAACTGGAACATGAAGAAATGAGAAACCTTGCTGTAGAGTGAATAGTAGAAAAGCTCTAGCCCCAGAGATGGATAAATAAAACTTTTACTCTATGCTAGAACAGCTCATCCTTAAAATGCCACCCCAGTAAATTGAAATGTCCCATGAAAGCAGAAGTGAACAAAACTGCAAGACATGGGAAACATTTTTACACTGCAAACAGAATTTGTTTCTTGTCCCAGGTGGCCCGCTCACAGTGACATTGAAGCCACAAGAAAAACTGTTTTCTTGTAGAGAAGTCTCCATAGTACGGCAAGAGAAACTCTTCTCCTGAACTGAAGGGAAGGGAACTCTTTCAGAGGTAGTAAACTGAGTAAAAGTCCCAAGTTTTGTCTCTACATTGTCAGAGGAAAAGTGTAGAGAGGGTGTCCTGAAAATTTCATTCTGATTTTCATATTATGTTCCTTTTCATTCTGCGAATGAAGTTTTCTTTATACCCATTCAAGTTTAAATATTCTTTGCTTTTCTCCTAAACCTATGTCAGAGCAAAAAATAAACCCACCACATTAATTGGTGAATTGGCTGGGAAAACTCAAACTGACAAACCTAAACCACTAGACATAATTAATGTTTCTGTCTGGTTTCAAAATGAAACTGCAATACCCGGCCTTGAGATGGGCTCTGGGGCTGCATGAGTCTGGGACTGGGACGAGGTTAAATTCGGGACGGTGAGTGTGTGTCAAGGCAGAGTGAGATGGAGATCAGCATCAGGGTGAGGTTTGGGACCGAGCGCACGCCCAGCAGCACGGGGCAGATGTCACTGCAGGATGTCATTAGCATCACTGCAGCCCTGCTCAGGCATCACCAAACGTGGTGGGAGCTGGCTGCTCCAAGATCCAGGTGCTCCCAGCTCTGGCTACTCCTGCTTCCAGGCGCTGCCAGGCCCAGGTGCTGCCAGTCCCTCTGCAGCTCTGCTGGAGCTGCTGTAGGCACTGCAAGGGGCTCTGAGCTCTGGGCAGAGCCTTCTCTTCTCCAGCTGAACACCCCCAGCTCTCACAGCCTGGCTCCAAAGGGGCTCCAGCCTGCGGAGC
Source organism: Certhia americana (assembly GCA_018697195.1). Classification (NCBI taxonomy): domain Eukaryota; kingdom Metazoa; phylum Chordata; class Aves; order Passeriformes; family Certhiidae; genus Certhia; species Certhia americana. The sequence continues at coordinate 28,828 of JAGMWU010000163.1, read as the reverse complement.
AGCTCCGTGGCCTCCTGTGGACTCGCTCCAGCAGCTCAGCACCTTCCTCTCAGGCTTCCCGGGCTGGAGACAGCTCCACACCTGGGGACTCACCTGAACAGGGACAAGTGGCGGAATCCACCTGGAGCTGCTGCCCATGCTGCAGGATGAACCCAAGAGAAGGGGAAGGTCCTGGAGAAGGAGCAAAGTCCTGCATGGACAAGAGGGAAAGGACACCCTGGAAGTGCTTTGGAATCCCTGCTGAGCAAGTTTGGCCCCCTCCCATGTGCTCATTTTTGGCAGCGTTACCCCACGCACCCCTGGAGCTGCAGGGAAAGCCATCTGGGAGTTTTATCCCAAGTTCATGAAGGCACAGGCTAAAGCCTGGCCAGGTTTTTATGCTTCCTGGAGTGTCCAAGAACTGCCTGGATGCCCCAGGTCCTCCTGGTGCTGAGCCCTGATCTGCACTGTGCCTGTTGTGAGAGCTGTGGGAGATGACCTAAATTATCCCAGATAATGAATGTCATGTGTTCCACACTTCCACATTTCTTCAGTTTCGATCTTGGTCAGGGGTTGCTGTCAGGTTCTAAATTTTTAGGTGAGGAACAGCAGCTGCAGCCTTGGTCAAGAGACTCTTGAAGGGCATTTTCTCTGTCCCCTATGATTTGGGTGGCCCGTCTCTTTGTCCCACTGGAATTTGTGTGTCGGCATGGAGTACTTCCCCCTCTTCTCTAGGGCAGCCAGAGGTTGTCTCTGGCTGGCTCTAGAGGGGTTGAGCTGAAGAGTCGTGGGCTCTTGGGAGCCCCGCCTTTCCCTGGGAGGAGGCTCCCTGGGAAGGAAGAAAGGTCTGCCATGACCCACCAGGGCCCTGGCCAAGGGACAGCACTAGGGGACAGCAGATACTGTGGGAGGAGCTGTGGGAAGGAGTGGGTGTGGGTCTGAGCTCAGAGAGGGTGTTCCCCCAGCCCAGCAGACAGAAAACCCCTGGCACACGGCAGCAGCGAAGTTTCTGGTCACCAGGAACAGCCCCCTCCCTCAGCAGTGCTCCCAGCACCCCAGAGAGGCTGGCTATGCCACGGGTGCTGCCAAGAACCCTCCCCATGGGAACAGGGCTGGACACCCTGAAAAGGGGGGATCAACATCCCAGAGGCAAAGCCAGTGCAGGGAGCAATGAGTGGGATGAATGTGAGAGGGCCACTGCTACCCCTGCCATCCCACACCAGGGAGCAGGGACCTTTCTGGCACAGAGCCAGGTGCATATCCAGGACCATCCTTGTCTGGGACAGGTGCCATGGAGATTCAAGAGGGATCAGTGTCCAGCTCCAGCTGGACAGTTCCACAGGCACACCCTGTGCCTTGTCCCCCACAGGGCCGATTATCAGGCAGGAGCCACAGGAGCCTCCTGGACATTGATGGATTTCTCTTCCAGGAATTCGCTCTGGAGCTTGTTTCTCTCTCTTTTTCCTCTTTTAGAGTTCCTGTAAACGTGGCATGGAGCTGGAAGGGGCAGGGTGGGGAACAGACAGCAGGGGAACTGCTGAGGGGTGCTGTGTCTGTGGCACCCTGCTTTCCTCCTCTCCCTTTGGTGTAGGTGTGGGCTGGGACGGAGCATCTTTCCCGGCGGGTGCCGGTGCCCGGGCTCCCTGCCCTGAATGGGGGTGCAGCAGTGTGCATGTGTGCCGTGCCCCAGGCAGGCAGGCTGTGTCAGAGAGCTCCTGCCAAGCCCTGCTGTGTGCCGGCAGGGCGTTGATTAGTGCGGCACTAATGAGGGCAGAGCCAGGGCCGGGGTTTAAGGAGGGGAGGGCGGGGAGCCCTTCCGAGCACAGGGGGCGTGGTCAGAGCGGGGGGCGGGGCCAGCGCTGAAGGCAAAAAGGGCGGGAAAAGGCTCGGCCCTGCTGAGGGGAAACGTCGGCCAGCAGGGCACAGAGGGACAGCGCTGGGCAAAAGGGACACACCACAGCTCGCAAAACACTAACCTTGGACACAGAAACATCAACACACTCTGCCCTGAACAGCCCGGCCCCTTACACAGGGGAAGGCATGGCTAAAATGCAGGAAAAACAGTGCTGTGAATGCAAGGAATCAGAAGCAGCATCTGTGTGGAGAGTGTCCCTGACTGGAGGAAGCTGAATGGAAGGGAGCCAGGCTGTGGCAGCAGGGTCAGAGCGAGCACACAAGGGGGACCCTCTGTCCATGCCAAGGCTCAGGGCAGCCCTATCCCGGCAAGGGCACAGGGAGCGGATCCTTGAGCTGCTGCACGTTGGCGCTGCCCTCGCTCAGCCGGGAACCCCCTCATTGCCCAGGGGCAGCTGCTGGCACTGGGCAGTGTCAGAGGGAAAGAAACCCAGCACAAGGATCTCTCCTACACCCACATGCACTCTGATGCCATCTTCATGGGCTGTGCCAAATGGCTGTCCTGTTTGGAACAGAATCACAAACCTCTGCCAGCATCTGAATTTACTGCTCCAGAAAAAGAAAAATCCCAAACATTAATTCCAAGGGGAATCATTGAATATCTCCTCGGCATCCCCAGATCGATTACCTAAATGCAGTCATGAGTTTCTGTCAGGTCTCCTTCCTCAGGACCACTTAAACAGGCGGTGGGGTTAAATCCTTCCCCGCATCTTGATTCTAGAGTTTCCTGTTCCATGAGAGGCTCTTTTGGGGGACAAAGCCTTAACCTGATGAGTGGTTTTATGGATTAGAGAACCTCCTGCCATCCTCAGTTATCATTAAAGCCAGTGGCTGAACAATTTTGTAAACAATGGGGCCACCTCCGGCTCATGGGTCTAACAGTTTATAAAAATGAGCCATTGGTCTTCAAGTAGCAGCCCGTGGTGTTACTGCACTCCTCTGGCATACTCCTGCTCAAGAGCCACATAAAATTCAAATTCTGTTTCCCTGTCTGGAAGGGCCAGGTCAGGAGCCTCAGATCATCTGCTTTTGAACACTTAAAAATTCTTCTAGGTTCTTACCTGGCAGGACAGCAGTGTCATAGGAGCCATCCGTGGCTGCAAAGGACCTGCCTTTAACAGGCACTCAGGAACAGGCTGTAACCCCTTTCCTTCCCTCCCGTCAAGTAGGGTATTGCTTTCCAGACACCACTTGTGCTGGTGGCTTCCAAGTCATTTGCAAGCTTCCATTTCTCATTTTCCACATTTCCTTGGCACTGCCCAGACTTGTAGGGTTACTTCAGCATAGGCCTTCTCAGACATTTGACACAAAGTTACAGTGCTGGGAGCTTCCTTATCCCCTTGCATTATATGGACTTACATTCCTACTTTAGCCATGGACACTCTTCCCAGTAGATGACAATCACAATGAGGAACAAACAGAAATTCATGCATTTCAAACCAATCCCCCACATTTACCAACAGCGGTTGGATAAAATGGTTCCTCTATCCCACTTACACTCTGAATAATTGTCCTGGTTTAGGGCAAGTTTGGGGAGAATCTCCCAAAGGGGCCCCTTCAGAGAGCAAACTCACACGGCCCCTCCCCACCCCCAACGGGTTGGGGAAGGATTCCTCAGAGAGAAGTGGAAAGAAACCTGTTTATTGAACAGACAGAGCACCCCTCAACACACAAAATGAACAAAACTGGATCACCATTCTCACAAGATAACAAATTCAGACAGTCTCTCTCTGGGGAGTGGTCACTTTGTTGTTGGCCTCTCCAGTGCTGGGCAGACTGCTGCAGGCCACAGAGTGCAGACTCTCGGAGTTTCCCAGGTCCCAGTCCGGAGCAGGTTGCCCAACAGAACAGACGATTTGGGACACAAACATCACAAAATCCCTCATGGGACAGGCATGCATGTGATGGGTGACTCCGAAGGGCTGGCAGATGACTGTGTTCCATTGTGAGGCACATGGGAGGTGTTGGGTTTTCCTGTAAGACATGCAGGGGATTTGGCCCTTTGTATGTGCTGCTGAGGCTGCAGCCAGTGCTGGCTCCCTCTGACGCTGCCTGGCCAAGAGCAGCCCCAGGAGCAGAAGGCAGAAGCAAAGCAAGGCAGGGAGGAGAAAGAGCTTGGATGAGATTGCCCTTGAAAGGCAGCTGTGCTCTGGGGCCAACTCCTGGCCAGGCTCCCTGCCCAGAGCCATCCCCTGCTCACCGGGGCCTTGAGGGGCAGCTGTGCAGCTGGGCCAAGCTGTGCCAGCAGCTCCAGCCGTGCTGGGGAGCCTGGGCAGCTCTGGGCCCTGCTGTGCACCAGGCTCCCTGTGTGCCAGCGGCAGCTGGGGCCTCTGACACCTCCTCTCTCCACAGGTCTCCCTCGGCCAAAGCATTGACTCCTTGAGAACTGGACCTATCATCAGCTATCCCTATGCCAGTCCCTGCCACGTCCCTTCCGCAGCTGTGTTACCAAATTATTGCTATGCACCTGCGGCCAACACCACCCAGAACAGGACCGTCTGCCCCTGAAGCTGCTGGCCCTGATGTCCAGCCAGGACTGAGTGTGGGTCTCTCTTGCCAGGGAAGTCCTCGAGTGCCTTTGGCCTTCAGCTCTGGTGTCTGGGTGCTGCCACCTGCAGCAATGGCAGAGCTCCTTGTCTGGGTATAGCCAGAGCTGGGCAGCCAACAGCTGCGCATGGGGCTCCTGAAACACCATGCTGTTTTCTTTTTTTTCAAATTTGGAAACTGGAAATGTTTAGAAATATTTAGTAATATATCTGTAGGAAAACATCCCCAAATATTTCCTCCCTATTTACATCGTAGTTTAGGATTTTTCAAAGTGGTTTTATAATTCTGAAAAGTGTAGAATATTGTTACATTTCTAGAATAGAAAATTACATTGCATTTAATTGGTAATCTTTCCTCTAGGAAGAATGTAGACACTGCAAGAAACCCAGTCTGTAGCAGTCTGAGGGTTGTTTCCCCTGCTACTTCTGACCTGGTATGGCCAGGGGAGCCTGGCTATAAAAATGGGATGGGTCCGATGCAGTTAAAAAAGTAGATTTTAATATATCAGAGCATCAACGTGGTCAGAAGGCAGCATCTGAGGCCAGAACACCTGGGAGCTCCCTTCAACAACCATGTGGGTCAGGGGCTTCCTTGCAAAATACACAAGTTTGTAGCTAACTTAACAATACATAGCATTATGTGGGGCCAGGTATCCAATCCTGTACTCAGGCCAGGGACCAAACCATCTGAAACTAACAGAAAGGTAGAACTTGAGACCTGACCCAGCCCTGGGTAACCTCCTTTCAGTATCCCATGTCCCATGGCCTCATGTTAATACTGTCCAAACACGGAGCCTGGGCCAAATCATGATCCATCCTATCTGATCCAGTCCCCACACCAGCCTGCTGCAAAGGCTCTTTCCCCACTAGAAATTTGTACCCAGTCACAATAGAATTACATAAAACCTTTTGTCAGATATTTTCTGGAATTTCTGACAAGCTCACCTCCTAGTCTCCAGAGGCAAACTTTGAGCACAGTGGGAATCAGCCACCTCCTCTCTCCAAAGGTGCCAGTCTGCACCTACACAAGAATGGCCAAACACCTGCATCTGGGACACCTGTACCTCTTATTTCACAGCTCCACGCCCATGCCCAATATCTCTGTCACAGCTGCACTGCCAGCTTGTTGCTGTGCAAATGCTGCCACCACCCAAAACTAGACCCTCTCCCCCTGAAGGCACTGGCTCTGCTCTCAAGCCTGGACTGAAGGTGGGTCCCTCCTGCCAGGGCAGGCCTTGGCCCATGTTTTATATTCCAATAAAGAAATGGAGCTGTCACAGCAGTGTCCATGTTGTAGCACCAGCAAAGCCCACATGGCATGAGCACTGGCTGAGCTCCATGTGCGGGAGCAGCCATGGATGCCCACGGTGTGGGCAGGCAGGATCCAGGCAGGGGCTGCTGTGAGCAGTGTCAGGGCCGTGAGGGGCTGGGGCAGCCCATGCTGAGCATCCCTGGGCTGAGGGCACATTTCCTTCAGTGGCATCATCTGGGCCTGCACCTCCTCCAGTGGCATGGCCAGGAAAAGAGGGAAGCCATCAAGAGCATGTCCAGGGACACAGCCTGACCAGCAATGTCAGCAGGCAAAACAAAGGTTTTGCTAAGCAATGGCTCTTGGATGAAGGAAAACATTTCCAATCAGGGCAGTCCATTTGTACAGATGGGGGGACACTCTGGGGTAAAGATAAGGCTGTGAGGTCACAGCAGGTTCTGAGCTCACAGCAGGCTGAGGTCACAGCAGGCTCTGGGCTCACAGCAGGCTGAGGTCACAGCAGGTTCTGAGCTCACAGAGGTCCCAGAGCCCCATGCTTGCACAGCACCACAACCACCGACCACTCAGTCCCTGACCACAACTGCTGTGGCAGTGGCGGTGGCGGCAGCAGTGGTGCTGACATTGGCACAGCAGTGTCAGGACAGTGGTGGCAGCAAGAGCTGCGAGAGTGGCAGAGGACGAGGCACCATGGCCCTTGCTCTGCGCCTCTTCCTCCTGCTCCTCCTGGCAGTGGCCCTGCCTGCCAGGGCTGCCCAGGCTGCCCCATGGCCAGTGCAGGGAATAGGTGAGTCCACGGCCTGGCTCCCCATTCCTGGGAGAGCGCTACCTTCTCCTCAGGAAGTGTTTGGAATGGTTTTCCATAGGGCTTTAGGGAGGCTTTCCTCAGTGGGAGGGAGAGAGCCACAAAGGGCCCTGGCCTGCTCCAGCCAGGTCTTCAAGGGATGTTGCACAGGCACTGCAAAGAGTCTGGAGAGGGACCAGGAGCCAGTGCAGAGCTCCCCAGGCCCCTCTGCAGCTTTGGCCATGTCCATTGATATCTGTCTCTCGTTGCCTTAACCAAACCCCGGGTAGTGCCCAGCTCCCTAAGGCAGAAGGGGATCCCAACACAACATGGAATTGGTTCTGAACTGTGCTCCCTTCTAGATTGGGATCATGACATGGATGAATTGGAATTGCTGGTGAATGATGGTTTAAAGACACTGCCAGGTGCTGGAGGCAAGTTCTTAATTCCTTTTCCTGACAGAATGATCAGTGTCAATGTGGAGTGAGCTCATTCATGTGCCATACTTGTTAAGAGCGAATCAGAAATGATGGATTTTGGAAAATTTGCCTTGCTCTCTTCTGGAGCCCTGATGATCCCACAGAATCGCTGACAGTGTGAGGAAGGAACATTTAGCTGTCAATCCGCTTCCCATGAGCAATGCCAGTATCTCCCTCTGTGTGCTCTGTGCAGCCATGGAGAAGTGCAGAGAGGGAAGGGGCCAGGCGCAGGGCTGTGCCCCGGGGCTGTGCCTTTGTGGCACCTTTGCCAGCCCCAGGCAGCCTGAGGATCTCCAACAGTGCTGGGAGCTGTTCTGTCCTGCCTGTCTTTGCAGCCAAGCCTGTTGGTGAGGGTGATGCACATTCCCAAGCCATGTCCAGGACTGAGCCTCTGGGAGATGGTGAGGGTAGGTCATGGCCTTTCCCTTGGGAGAGCTGCCAGCTCAGAGCCCAAGACTCGGGCAGGGGGACATCTCTGTAGGAGACAAGTCAGGGCCAAGTACGTGTGTGCCCTTGCCCTGTGGGATCCCCTCACTGATCCTGCACCTCAGTGCTGCCCGTGCAGAGCAGCAGAGATGAGAGAAGCTTCTGTGGCTGTTGAGTTACAGATGTGTCTGCAGGGAGGAATTCTCCAGATCCTGGGCTGGATGCTGCACACCAGGCCGGCTTCCATCACCAGGGTGAGTAGTGTGTCCCTGCTGACCCCACAGGCTCAGCACAGGATTTGTGGGATCCACTCCTGAGAAATGGAACTCTGTTGCTCTCAGGTCCTCAAATGGGAAAGAACAAAACCACCTGACACAAGAAACCCCATGAGCCATCCGAACTCATGACGCAAATGCTGAAGGAAATGCTGCAGGGAGGACAAGGTGGGTCCGTGTTCCTCAGCCTTCCCCTGACACTCAGCAGCCGCGGGCTTTCTCTGCACATCTGCACACGCCGTGCCCAGCACAGCAGGAAGGGATCCATGGCAGCCTGGCTGCCCCTCTGCTGTTTTCACTCCCTGCAGGGCTGTTTGCCAGCCTGGCCTGGCTGCAGCTTCTGCCCAGCCTGTGCAGGAAGGCATTTGGCATCAGTTTACAGGGAGTCCAAACTGCACCACGGGCCATGCACAACCAGAGATCCCCTGCAATTTCCCCATCTCTGGGGAGATCAGAAAAGGCAATTGCTTCAATGATG
>JAGMWU010000162.1:36893-64973 GCA_018697195.1 Certhia americana | reverse complement strand
CCATTTCTCCAAGAATTTATCCTGCTTTATTTTCCATTTCTCCAAGATTTCATCCTGCTTTATTTTCCATTTCTCCAAGAGTTCATCCTGCTTTATTTTCCATTTCTCCAAGATGTTCCTGCCCTGCCCTGTGCCTCCAGGAGTGTGACCCCCCCCAGTCCTGGGGCACCCCCCAGCCGAGATGGTGGCCTTCAACTGGAAGGTGAGGCACATTCCCAAAGCAGGGATTGCTGCACATTCCATGTGGGATGTGTTGGGTGGGTTTTGATGATTCCTTGTCCTGGGGAGGGTTTTTTAACCCCCACACTCCCAGGGACAGGGGATCTGTTGTCCTTCCTTCCCAGATGTGCTTGCCTCAGGATTTGCTGTTGGGGGCAGAGCTCTGCTCATCCCTGCTCCTCCTGCCTTTCCTCTTCCCAGGTTTTTCTCTGGCTGCTTTTCCCTCAGCTGGAAGAAGAATTTCTGCACTGTATTTTTGGGTTTGGGGTCTTGTGTCAGGCAGTGTTGGAGCAGATCCATCCTGCAGGGAGCTGTTGGAGCAAATCCATGGAGACACCAGGATGAGCAGAGGATGGAGCAGCTCTGCTGGCAGGAAAGGCTGGCACAGCTGGCATTGTTCAGCTGCACAGGAGAAGCTTTGGGCTGAGCTCAGGGTGGCCTTGCAGGGCCTGAAGGAGCCCCAGGAAAGCTGGAGAGAGACAATTCCCAAGGGATGGAGGGACAGGACACAGAAAATGGCTTCAAAGTAGGATTTGATGGGATTGGGGCAGGAATTGTTCCCTGGGAGGGGCTGGGCTGGAATTCCCAGAGCAGCTGTGGCTGTCCCTGGATCCCTGGCAGTGTCCCAGGCCAGGTTGGACATTGGGGCACTGGGAGGGGTCCCTGCCTGTGGATCTGGGTGAGTTTTGAAAGCCCTTCCATCCCAAAGCATTCCATGACTCTGGAATGAACAATTGGAACGCATTAAATGCAACTTTTCCCCAGCCCTGCTGAGCTGGGATTGTGTGGAGATTGACAGAGCCTGTTGGTGTTTTTCCAAACTCCCTGCTGGGGTGTGGACACAAGGCTTGGCCTGAATTCAAACCTCTGATGGTGTCCTGACAGATCCTGAGGGAATTCCAACAAAACCATGGAATATCCTGATGAAAAGGGACCCACAGGGATCCCCCAATCCAAGTCCTGGCCCTGCACAGACCCCCCCAGAAATCCCAACCCATCCCTGGGGAACCATTCCCATTTGCTTTTCCTCTCCAAATTCATGTTTTTATAGCATTGAAACACTCTGAGCAACTCCAGGCATTCCAAACTGGTACAACAATCCTTGGGATTACAAAATTCCTATGAACTAAGATTTCCTGGAGTTTTTTTTGGGATTCCATCTGAGAGCTGATCCCCAGGGATCCATCACTTGTGAGGATCCTTCAGCAGCATTTCCACTTTCACAGTTTCCCTAAAATATTCACTTCTTCCCTTTTTTCAGCTCCAGATGGTGCAAATATTGCTGGAAAATGAGCAAAAGGAGTCCAGGACTTGAGGGAAAAGGGGATTTTTCTTTGGTTTTTTTGCTCTGCCTGGTTTCATTTCCCACAGAAATACAAACCATGGAGAGAGAGAGGAGCATTACTATTGGAATAAAAGATACAGAACATCCCTAGAAATTAATTTTTAACTGTCCAAGTGTTCCAGAAATGCCTAAATGGGATTCTTTGGCATTCCAGGCTCTGGAGAACTTCCCACTGCTGATGTACATTTTGGCAGCTAAAACATTGATCCTTTGCTTGGCTTTTGCTGGAGTCAAAATGTACCAGAGCAAGAAAATTGAGGAGAAACTGAAGAGGGAACGTGAAGAGAAACTGAAAGCAGAAGCAGAGAAGAAGGATGAGTGAAGAGCCCCTCAGGTATGGAATTGATCCCAGAAAAAAAAAACCCCATAAAGTTTTGAGAATAAATAACATTGGCAATCCCAGTGGGAATGATTTGGAATGTGTAGAGTTAGAGCTTTTGGAATATTTGGGATTTTTCAGGGGATTTGTTCCCTCATTGTTGGTGAGGCTTGCATGAACCACTGTCCTGTTTGAGGATATTTTAGCACGATATTCCCACTCTGGTTTTATCTGCCTGGATTTTTTGTGCCTGATGCAGAAAGAGGGGGATAAATTGGGAATAACAAATAGGGAATAACTGCAGGGGAGCAGCCAGGCAGGATGCTGCAGTCAGAATTCTGGGCCCTAAGTCATAAAATAAAGAGAGAAAATAATCAGCTTTTCTAGATGAGGGAAATGATTGACAGCTTGGGGGTGGTTGAACTGAAAAGGGCAAATTCCACACCTGGAATTCCCAAACATCCACCGTGGAGAATTCCCTGAGAAAAACGAGCATTTTTCTGCTTGAAAGAGCAAAGTGAACATTACAAAATTCCCTCAATTTGGGATTTTCCTTCTGAAATTCCCGAGTTCCTCCCCTCTTGTTTCCCAAGTGGAAGCAATCCCTGCTTTCTTGGAGCAAATCCATGAGCAGAATGAGTCCTGCCTGCTGCTTGGATTCTATTCCCTGCCTTGCTTGTCATTTTTGGAGCAGTTTGCTTCCCTTCTCCCTGTTCTGCAGCAAAATGGGAATTCTATTCCTGCCTGCCCTTTGGAAGCTCAGTGGGAGTTTGATGTCATCTTGCTCTTTATTGAACTAAAATCTTATTTCCCTTTCTGAGGTCATCCCCTCTCCCATCTAAAGACACTTTGCAGTTCTTAAAATCTTCCCTAGATTTTTATTTCCAGCCTGGTTTATTCCCTTTATTCCCAAGGGAATTGTGCCTAGAAACGAGGAATAACCATGGGAACAAAGTTTTTTTTTCTATTTACACTGAAAAAAATCCCCCAAAACAACAAAACCAAAGGGATTTCTTCAGTCTCCTGTTTCCAGCAGCTTCAGGACTTGGCTTTGGGGCAGATTCTGGAAAAGATCTGGAAAAGAAAAGGTTGGACAGGGCTTGGAGCATCCTGGGATAGTGGGAGGAGTGGATGGGGGGGGATCTTTAAAATCCCTCTAACCCAAACCATTCTGGGATTCTGTGCAGTGTTATCCCAGGGAATTCTGTTTGGTAAATCCCCTCAGCTCCAGGGATTTGTGCACACACAAAAAAAAAATCCCCGATTCCCAGCAGCTGCCATCACCCTTGGTGAAGGACTGGCATTCAAACCTCTCTGATTTCACAGAAATTCCCTTCCCAGACCCCAGAGCTGCCCAGCGGAGGCTCTGTCCTTCCTAAATTCTGGGATGAAGAGGGAGGGATTCTCCCATGGAGCTGGGAACAGCTCCAAAGGTGCCTGTGCCTTCTGTTCTCACTGCTCTCTCCCCACCCTGCAGGTTCCTGACACTTTCCCAGGAGGATGAAGCCTTCCTGGAAAAGAAGGATGTGTAACCTCAGAGTGCCACTGAAATTCTCTCTGGTTTTATATGTACAGCAAAGCATCTGAGCCTCTTATTTATGCAATAAAAAAGCTTTTGTTTAAAAACTCAACTTTTGGGTGCTGCTTCCTTGACTTGGGAAGGCTCAGCTGCGAGGAGGTGGCTGGGATGGAAGAGGAAAACGCTCTGGGGGGGAAAATTTGAGGAGAAAAATGCTCTGGATTCATTCTGAGAGGCTCCAAAGTTGGAAGGAAGGAAGAAGGAAGTGGAGAGGGCTCAGTGCAGATTTTTCAGATGCTTTTCCTGCAAGGGTCAGGCTGTGGGGGCTGCAGGAAATCCAGGAGAGGAGCTTTGCCAGGCACTTTGTGCAGCCAGGACTTCTTGGATCCATGGAAATCACCTTCAGGGAGTTTCATGGAAGGAGATTTATCCCAAGAACTCTCTTGGGTTCCCTGTTTTCTTCTCAGCCTTGAGAGCAGCTCTTCCTGTTCTGTGCAGGATCCTGGAGGAGAACTCAGCCATGGAATCCTGGAATGGGTTGGGTTGGGAGAGACCTAAAATCCCCCCCCCTACCATGGGGACCCCTCCCAGTGTCCCAGGCTGCTCCATCCCAAATGTCCAACCTGGCCTGGGACACTGCCAGGGATCCAGGGACAGCCCCAGATTCTCTGGGAATTCCAGCCCAGCCTCTCCCAGGGAACAATTCCTGCCCAAAATCCCATCAAATCCTACTTTGAAGCCATTCCCTGTGTCCTGTCCCTCCATCCCTTGTCCCCAGTCCCTCTCCAGCTTTCCTGGAGCCCCTTCAGGCTCTGCCAGGAGTTCTGAGCTCTCCCTGGTGCTTTTCCTTCTCCAGCCTGGCCATTCCCAGCTCTCCCATCCTGGCTCCAGAGCAGATTTAGTCCCTAAACAGAGAAATACAGAAATACAACAATAAAGGCTCAGTGCCTCAGGTACCTTTGCCTTCACATTCCCATTTCCATCCCAAAACACCTCCTAGACCCTTCTGGGAGTTAAGGAGAAGCAGGAATTCGCCAATGGAGTGGGAAGAGAAGGCTGGAGATCCTTGGGAGAAGATCTTGCCCTGGGTTCTGGCCCTCAGCTGAGTGAGGAGCACAGGGAATGCTCAGGGAGCTCCAGCTCTGCTGGAATCATTCCCTGGAACTGCAGGGATATCAAAATCTCCCTTTTCCCGCTGTCTCCTTGGAGACTGGAGAAGAAAAGCAGTGCAGAAAGCCATTCCCAGCACAGAGAAATATCCTGCTCCAGCAATTCCCAGAATCCCAGGTGAGAGGAATGAGGGATTTGTTTTTATAAATAATCAGTGGGACTGATAGATAAAACCAGCACTGAGAGGGAAAGGGAACAATGGGAAGGATTCCACTGATTGAGGAATGGGGAAAAAAAGAGATTTGCCTTTCCAAATGAACTGTAGGTTTGCTGAGAAATGGAATTGGATATTGAAAGATGAAAGAAACAATGGGGAGAAACCATAAATTCCATCAGAATTAAAAATGTAAAGGGAAGGGTTCTATATTAGAGGGGAATCTGAGGGAATTCTGTGCCTCTCAAGTGCCTCAGCCAGTGGGGAAAGAGAGAGGGAAATGGGCTTGGGAAATTGGGATAAAAGGGAGGGAGATTGGGATAAAAAAGGAGATTGGGATAAAAAGCTGGAAATTGGGATTAAAAAGGTGGGAAATTGGGATAAAAGGGAGGGAAATCGGGATAGAAAGGTAGGAAATTGAAATAAAAAGGAGGGAAATTGGGATAAAAAGGAGGAAATTTGGATAAAAAGGAGGGAAATTGGGATAGAAAGGTGGAAATCGGGATTAAAAAGGGAAATTGGGATAAAAAGCCGGAAATTGGGATAAAAAGGCAAGAAATTGAGATAAAAAGGAGGGAAATTGGGATAAAAAGGAGGGAAATTGGGATAAAAAGGTTGGAATTGGGATAAAAAGCTGGAAATTGGGATGAAAAGGTGACAATTGGTATAAAAAGGAGGGAAATTGGGAAAAAAGGTGGAAATCAGGATAAAAAGCTGGAAATTGGGATGAAAAGGTGGAAATTGGGATAGAAGGGTGGGAAATTGGGATAAAAAGAAGGGAAATTGGGATAAAAAGGGGGCTGAGTCCTCCAAAAATTGGAGAGACTCCAGGGGAATGCCCCATGGCCTCTCCAGAGTAGATTTTTCTAAAAAAAAAAAAAAAAAAAAAAGAGAAAGAGGAGGAATTTTATTTTAGCTTTTCAACTGCTGCTCTGTGAGCAGAACCAAAGGGACACAATCTCCCTTCACAACTCAATTTAACACCAAAGCCACTGGGCACCATTTAGCACCCAAAGCAATCAAGTCTGGCTTAAAATCATCCCTGCCAAAGGTGTGCAGGGAAGGAATTAATGCTCTTTTTTTGTCCCTGAATATGGGGGAAGGAGCTGTGAGCAGTCTCCTGAGAAATCCTGTAAATGATCACATTTCTGCCTCTGCAGCCAAACCAGAAAAAATCCTTGCAGGTAAAAGATTTCAAATCTGGTCCGGCTTGATTTTTAGAATAAGAATTAGATTTTTTAAAAAATTTTTTAGAATAGAGTGGTTTGGGGTGGAATGGGATTTTAAGGATCACCAAGTGCCATGGGCAGGGATCCCTCCCAGTGCCCCAATGTCCAACCTGGCCTGGGACACTGCCAGGGATCCAGGGGCAGCCCCAGATTCTCTGGGAATTCCAGCCCAGCCCCTCCCCACCCTCCCAGCCAGGAATTTTCTCCCCAAATCCCATCTATCCCTGCCTTCCTCCTGCTTGAGGCTAAATTTCAGCAGAGCATCAAAGCTCATTTGTCCCCAGAGCTTGGGTTGGTGGATATCCAATAATTTCCAGGATAAGAACAGGTCTTGTCCAGCCCTATCCCTTCCCAAACTGAACCAAGTGTTCCCTGATATTCCCTGGGGAGTTGGATCTGTGCTCTCCCAACTTCCAGGTGATTTTACCTTTGGGAATCTCTTGTGCCACGACTCGAACAGGAAAAATCTGCTGACACTGGGGGGAGACAGCAGCTCAGCTTTGCTGCAGTTTCTCCTTCAGACAGCAGTTAGGAACCTGGAATTCTGAAAGATTCCCTGAATCCCGAAGCTGGCAAAGCCCTCCCAGCCCATGCAGTGCCAGCTGTGCCCACCCTGTGCCCAGCCCAGAGCACTGAGTGCCACCTCCTGGTGCTCCTTGGGCACAGACAGGTTTAAAGATTAAAAACACATTTAAAAGAGGAACAGAGAATTCAATTCAGTTCAATTTCTGAGGGAGAGGAGGCAGCAAGGCTAGAGAGCCTTGGAGTGCTTGGCATATTCCAGAATCATCCAGGTGGGAAGAGCCCTTCAGGATCATCCAGTGCCACCAGCATCACCCCAAATCCTGTCCCCAAGTGCCACATCAACAGCTTCAACACCAGGGGATCTACTCAGGAACCTCTTAGAAATATTCCCATCCCCAAAAATGAGCCAGGTCACTGTGGTACCTCCAGAACAAGGTCTCTCCTTCTCCC
The DNA here is from genome assembly GCA_018697195.1 of Certhia americana. Classification (NCBI taxonomy): domain Eukaryota; kingdom Metazoa; phylum Chordata; class Aves; order Passeriformes; family Certhiidae; genus Certhia; species Certhia americana. The sequence continues at coordinate 58,043 of JAGMWU010000162.1, read as the reverse complement.
CTATTCCATAAAATTCCTCTTTTCCAAAGCAGGGTACCTCCCTTGCACAGCTCTGTGTTTCTGAGATTCTCATTGTCACCAATGTTGAAGACACAAAATAAAAGGCATAAAATTAAAAACTGGCTTCTAAATTTCCAGTGTTTGCACCTTCAGGGTTCCTTTTATTTGCATGAAGGCTGGGTGGGTTGCAACAAAAGCTGCAATCCTGGTGGAGTGATCAGGAAAGGAGCTGTTGGGATTTTGAGGGGAGCAAACAAAACTCTCCCAGGTCCTGAGGTGACTCAGGTGGCTGCTGGAATAAGGAGCTCAGGGCTCTGGGGTTTCTGAGCTCCTTAAAATGAAACATGAACCTTCAACAGGACAGTTTGGACATTAGACTTCAGCTGAGATGAGCTCAGTTTAATTTTAGTACCACTTAAGCTTTTAGTCTGAGACTTGTGCCAGAATCACCCCAGGCCAGGGTTGGAGGGAGCATCCCAAGGGCCTCCCCTCCAAGCAGATCCCAAAACGTTGATCCCAACATTTCCTTCCCTGCTTTTCCTCTTGGCAATCAGCAATTCCACCTACTTTTCCTTGCTCTGCAAATCCTCTGGGAGAGGGGAAGAACGCTTCAGAATTCCCTGGGATCCCAGCTCCAGTCTTGGCAGCTTCCAAGGATGCAGTAACTTGTTGCATCCTCTAATTACAGCACCTATGACATAGTTAATTAGTTAATATTTATTACCTGTTGGAGTCTAGAATTCTGAGAAGTATTTCTCTGCATGTTTTAAGGGATCCAAACCCTCTGGCAAACACTGTTTTTAATCTTTGTCCATGGAAAGGGCATCTTAGGCTCTGGGATGAAGTAGAAATTTCAAGAATGTGGATTAGATAGTAGAAGAATATGTAATTTATCACAGGGTGAGAATTTTATATTTCTGGGTTTGCTAGAATGGTAGGCAGATGAAGAAAAAGGAAGAAGCCTAAAACCCACGAGGTTCCTTCACCTTGCTAGAATGGCAGGCAGGTGAAGGTAAGATGGAGGAACCTTGTGGATTTTAAGCTTCTTCCTTGCCTTTAAGACTTGTGGGGAGCTGATAGACCTCATGTGAGGGAATTGGAATATCCTGAGTGGGAAGGGACCCCCGGGGACCATCCAGTGCAGCTGCAGCCCCCTCAGCAATCCCACCCTGAGCATCCCTGCCCAAACTCTCCTGGAGCTCTGGCAGCCTCGGGGCTGTGCCCATTCCCTGGGCAGTGCCCAGCACCCTCTGGGGGAACAACCTTGCCCTAAAATCCATCCTCAATCCCTCCTGGCCCAGCTCCAGCTGCTCCCTGGGTGCTGTCCCTGTCCCTCAGGATGAGCTGCAGCCCCTGGGGAGTCTCCCTCAGGCTCCTCCAGCTGAACGTTCCAAATTCCAACATTCCAAGTGCCCTCAGCTGCTCCTTGTGTGGCCCCTCCAAACCTTTCCCCACAAGAGCTTTGGCTCTTACATTGCAGCTCCACGTGGAAAACAACCCAATGTCTGATCCGTGAGTGTGTGGGGACAGCTCAGCTCAAATTTCCAAAACCTGAGTTGATGTTTTCCCCCTGGATCTGCTCCAAGGGCCATTTTTGGGCTCTGAGTGACCAGGGACTGGGAGGTGGCACAACCCCAAGTCACTCCCCAGCCTGGCTTTGGCTTTGAAGCTGCTTTGTCTTGGCTGCTGGAGCAATTCCAGCATGTCTGGGCTCACGTGGGGAGCAGTTTGGGATAATCCCAGCTGCTAACAGGAATTCCTGGCAGCTGCCACAAATTATCCCAGGGCAATGGGTTCCTTGTGTGCTCCTGCAGAGGGAAGAGTTTGTTTGGGCACAAATGAGTGATTAGGCTTTTACCCATGTGGATTTTCAGCTGGCAGCCATTCCTGCTGGATCAGAGAGAGCTCCTGGAAAATGTCCCATGTGTCCCAGCATCCCTGCAAAGCCCTTCTAGCCTGTCCCAAGGCTGGGATGTGGCTGTCACATGAAGGAGGATGGATGTGGCTGCTTCCTGTTGATCCCATGGAACACAGATGGGTGACTCTCCTTTTTGATTATCTTTTTTTTTTTTTCTCCTGGACTTCCTCCTGCTGCTTGGTTTGCTCCCCAGTGCCTCAGCTTCCAATGGTCTGGTCCTTTTGCAGTCCTCCAGCTCTTTTTATCTGCTCTGACTCATTTTTATGACCTAAACTCGGGCTCATTTCCCAGCTTGGTGCTTCTCGTTGACGTGGGCAGGCTCAGAGCCAAGCACCAACAAATGGCAGCTCCTGACGGTGGAGTTTGAGTCAAAGAAATGAGTCTGGGCCTTGTGTTTGGGCTCCAAACCAGCTCTGGTACTCTGCTTTTCTCACACAGACTACCATTGGAGTGTTCCCTCTCCTTCCCATGACTCCTCCTCTCCAACCTGGGCCCTGCAGGAAGATATTCCAAGGAATAAATTCATAGCGACAGAGCCTGAGCTTTGAGTGATGGCTCCTGGCTTTCCATCCTTTCTGCCACTCTCCACTTCACCTGCTCACTCAGAAAAGCTTTTATCCCCAGAATCCCAAATCATCCAGCTTGGGAGAGACACCCAGGATCATCCAGTCCCACCATAATCACCCCTAAATTATGTCCCCAAGTGCTTTTGGCCCCAGGTTGCAGAAAGCTGATCGGACTGAGGGCTTGAAAACAGGGGAAAAATGTCCCCATCTAAAAATGTGTTGGGTCACCCATTACAGACCTGCTCCAAGAGCAGGAGGCAAAATAAATGTTTGTGGGGTTTTTTTTTCCTATAAAAATGAGGCTTGGAAAAGCATTTAGGGGTCATTAGTCAATGAGACATGATGGAAATTCAAACAATTTGAATTCCAGCTTGAGCAGAGGGACATCTGTGACAGCTTCTCCCCCAACATTTCCATCTGACTCTACCTCTTGTCCTTAAACAAAGACCCTTTCATTATCTTTTTCCCACATTTTAGAGAAAATCTCCCCACACACACAGATTCCTGAGTGGAACCAGAGCTTGGCTTGGCTCTCCTGCAATATTTAAGTGCCCTGAGCCTCCCTCCAAGAGCTCCTGCTCGCAAACCCAATAAAATAATTGGGATTTCAAACCCTGCTGAGGAGCTGGGATGTTATTTTAAGGGCTCTTGACTAAGGTGCTGCTGTTGGGTAACATCCTCCCATTAACTTGAGTCAGATGCTCAAGGAATTGCTTGTCATCCCAAATTACCAGTTGAGTCACAACTGCATGAGCCACAATATTTTTCTTCCCCACGAAGGGTTACAGGGTTTTGTGGAAAACAAGGGCTGTAATTATCCTGCACAGCAGCAAAAATGGGGGTGGAGGAAAGGCAACTCCCCCTTGGAGTGGGTTCTGTAAAATCCCAAAGTTCCTTGGATTTCAGACTCAGCTCTTTTTCCTGCCCACAGCTTTCCATGCTCGTTAAAAAGGATTGGGGAGGAAAGTTTTGCCAGGCCTCAAAACTCCCAGAGGGAAATAGGAAGGGATTTGGCAAAGCTTTCCCACAGGAAAAGGAGATTGTTCTCTTTTTCCCTTTGTTTCCTGGGAAACTGGCAGCAGACACTTCCTCTTTCCTAAAGCTTGTTTCCATGAAATCCTTCCTGGGGGCTTCCCCCTCATCTTCCCAAGGAATACAAACCAGGAAGGACAATTCCTGTAACACAAATCCTTCCTTGGGATACCTCTAGCAGGTGATTGGAGTTGTCCAGTCTGGAGGAGAGAAGGTTCTGGAGAGATTTCAGAGCATTCCCAGGGCTTGAAGGGGCTCCAGGAGAGCTGGAGAGGGACTGGGGACAAGGGACAGGAGGGACAGGAGCCAGGGAATGGCTTCAAATTAGGATTTGATGGGATTTTGGGCAGGAATTGTTCCCTGGGAGGGTGGGGAGAGGCTGGGATAGAATTTCCAGAGCAGCTGGGGCTGCCCCTGGATCCCTGGAATTGCCCAAGGCCAGGTTGGACATTGGGGCTGGAGCAGCCTGGGGCAGTGGGAAGGGTATGGAACAAGATGAGTTTTAAGTTCCTTCCATCCCAACCCATTCCATGATTCCATGGTCTTCTAATCCCATCCCTGGTGTCAGGGAGGGCAGGACACACCTTTCCCTGGAGCAGGGGTGGAAAAGTGCCTGGATCCTACAGAAACAAACCCCAGGGAGGCAGCAGGGACTGGACCCTGAGCCCTTCTGGTGTGGGCTTGTTCTCCTTCCTGTGAACCCAGACACAACAGTGGAGTACTGGGATTTGTGCTGGGATTTGTACTGGATTTGTACTTGGAATTGTACTGGGATTTGTGCTGGGATCTGTACTCTGATTTGTGCTGGGATCTGTACTCTGATTTGTGCTGGGATTTGTACTTGGATTTGTGCTGGGACTTGTACTGGGATTTGTACTGGGATTTGTGCTGGGATTTGTGCTTGGATTTGTACTGGGATTTGTATTAGGATTTGTGCTGGGATTTGTGCTGGAATTTGTGCTGCTCTGCCTGGAGCTGCTCCTTGTCCCCAGAGGTGTCAGCCGGGCAGGGCAGGGCAGGGCAGCAGCCACTGGGCCATGGGGTGAGCAGAGCTGTGTCTCAACAAGAGCCCAGGGCTGTGCAATCCCTGCCTTTCCCTGGGGAACACAGACACCCCAACTATTCCTTTCCTCATTCTGATTTCACAGCACTCCTAACCCATCAGCACGGCCTGGGAGGAGCAGCTGAGGGAGCTGGGAAGGGTCTGTATCCCCAGGAGGGGCTGAGGGAGCTGGGAAAGGGGCTGAGGCTGGAGCAAAGGAGGCTCAGGGGGGCCCTTGTGGCTCTGCACAGGTCTCTGGCAGGAGGGGCAGTGAGGGGGGGTCGGGCTGTGCTGCCAGGAACAGGGACAGGAGCAGAGGGAATGGCCTCAGGCTGGGCCAGGGGAGTTTTCCCTTCTTCCTTTCACCTGCACTTTCCTATTGGAAGGCCTGCAAATTCTGCAGGCTGGAGTTTCTCCAGCAGAGATGCGCATTCCTCAAGGCTCATGGAAATAAAACAGGTTGCCTTCAGTTTGATTTTTTTCTATTTTTCAGACTCTGGGCTGTTTTGGTGGGCACTTTTAGGTTTCATATTCAGTGCTCCTGAGCTCTCTGCACAGAGCAGGCACACAAAACAATTCCTTCTCCAGCTGGGCACCAAGGACAACTTTGAGGCCCCAGAAGAAAGGCAAGGCTGAAGGCAGAAGAACAAAGCAGGAGGATGGAGCTTCCTAAGCTGCAGCTGGGATTGGACAATGAACTCCAAGCTGCTCCTGGAGCAGAACTTGTCCAAGTGTGAGCCCTGGTGGCCGGGCGTCCATTCTGGGCCCAATTTGGGCTGCCCTTGGGTGTGGGCCAGCCGGGCTCTTGTGCTGCCCAGGTGTGTGCAGTGAGGCCTTGGAATAAATCCCCAATTTCTCCTTCTGCTCTGCCTGGGCTCTGCTCCACATCAGCTCCTGAAGGCAGCAGAATGAAGCAGGGCTTCCCTTCTCCTGCCCTGTTCCCTCCTCTCCCTCTGAGCTGTTCCAGGCTGAGGATTGTGTTCCTGAGGCCTTAGGGACAGGCATGGTCTGTCACTGCACCATCCCAGGGTGATGCTCTGACGCTGCCAGGTAGCATCACCTCAGCTCTGGCTGTCCCTGCTTCTTCCTCCCTCAGCCAAACCATCCTCAGCAGGGGCAGAGGAGGGGAAGGCAATGACCACTCCCTGTTGATGCCTTCTGGTATCCACAGAGTTCTGTCTGCAAGGGCTTTTTAAGCCTGAACTACCCAAATAGGAGATACCAACTAATTTATTTTAACATTTAACTCAATAACAAAGCACCTGTGTTCTGCACTGCTGATTTTTCCAAGCAATCACACAAAATCACCCAAAGTTGGGAAGGAGAAGGAGAATGAGGAGGAGGAGGAGGAGGAGGGAAAGCAGGATGGGGAGGAGGAGGAGAAGAAGGCGAAGAAGAGGAAGAAGAGGAAGAAGAAGCAGGGGAAGAAGGGGAAGGAGAGGAAGACGAAGAAGAAGGAGGAGAAGAGGAAGAAGAAGGAGGGGAAGAGGAAGAAGAAGAAGAAGAGGAAGAAGAAGAGGAGGAAGAGGAAGAAGAAGAAGGGGAAGAAGAAGAGGAAGAAGAAGAGGAAGAAGAAGAGGAGGAAGAGGAAGAAGAAGGGGAAGAAGAAGAAGAACTAACCTACACCCTAACCCCTCCATCTTATCATATTTATTACTGTATCCCTAAACCCCAAACCCTAAATCTCTCCCCCTGTGAGATAACACCCTTCTATCCAACTGCACACTCACAATCTCAGTGCTCTCACTCAATTTTGGGAGCCTTTCCCATGGCCTCAGGTCAATGCAGTGTGTCTGTGAGGCTCAGTCCCTGGCAGCACAGAAAGGCTGAAATCCTCTGTGCACAGGGTTCTGAAAAATCCCAATTTTATTCCTTTGACTCCTCCAGGCATCCAGAGGCTGCCAGAGCTCCAGGGATGCCCAGGCTGGGATTGTTGGGGTCTCTTGGATTTGTGATCCCTGTGGGTCCCTTCCAGCTCAGGCCATTCCATGATGCTGTGATCTGGAAATCCCAGTGTCACTGAGCAGAGGTTTCTCCTCTGTCCCAGTCCTACAGCAGTGACACAAACCATCCTAACCACCAAATTTACCCCTGAACAAAGTCCCTGTTAATGGAACCAATTAGGATGGCAATTATCACTTACATCCCAATTACCCAGTTCAGGGCTCATTATGTCATTACCTTCTCAGGCATCACAGTTGAGATTCCAGCTAAAAAAATCATCACAAACCCTTTATTTTAAAATGCCAACTAAAAACATCGTGAAATACAGAACATAACGAAATACACAGTGACAGCAGGATTTTTTTTTTTACTGCTGTATTATATTACAGCTAAAATTAAGTTTGAAATTTAATATTTTATTTTTATCTAAATTAAATGTTTAGTAGGTTTCTTTTTTTTTTTTTTTTCCCCAAAACCACCTCTCCACAGGGAATTTGGTTCTCTCCGAGTCTTACATAAAGTGACAAAGATTAGGATTCTTTTCTAACCAATGCCATCCCCAATTTAAATGATCTCTTTTCCCTCCTGCTGGCTGATGAATTCCTGAAGTCCCACAGCAAAGTTGTATTTCTGGTGTCAAAAATACTTTCCAAAAGTGAGTAATTTTAGCTCTGCTGGAACCAAGATAGAAAAACTTGCCCAAATCAGAGATGGCTTAGGATGGGAACAGAAAAAGGTGGGAAATTTAGAAAATAAATTAAGACAAAAATTAAATTAAGAGCCTTATACTCCTCAGAACAGAGTCAGTAAAAGAGCTGGTGGCTTCCTGCTAAACCAAGGAGAGACTTTGTGAAAATTGGTGGAGTTTGGGGTTCAGCATTAGGAATTTTTAGCCAAGGCTGAGTTTATCACACTCCCCTTGTGGTTTCTGCCTCATCTCAGCCACTACTGCAGAGGGAAATAATGAACATTCCTTGTCTGCACTCTGTAGGATCAGTATTTCTTTAGGAAAAGAGAATCCTGTTCCTACAGAGTTTGGAGTTGGAGCTTTTATCAAAGTTGGAGCTTTTGGGGGGGTTAAAATGGTGCAGGCACAGATGGAGCTCCCTGGGCTGAGGAGGGAAAATCCAGGAGGGAAAGCTCCAAGGGGCTGGGACAGAGTGGGTGGGAAGGGGACAAAGCCACCAGATCCTGAGTGGTCAGAATTTGATTTTTTTCCCCTTCTTTTTTTGGGATGTGGAGCCTCCAGTGCAGAGGGAAGTGAGTCCTTCCCTCTCAGCCACCTGCAGGAGCTGGTGAAGGTGTGAGCAGGAATGGGCTCATCCCCAAGGGAATAACAGAATTCTGTCAGCCTTCAGCAGGGAATTTGGGTTTGGAAGCTCAGTTTGCTCTTCCCTGTGGAATTCAGCTTCCAGCAGCAGCCACTGGTGCAGGAGGTGAAATCCCTGCCCAAAATCTGGAGTGGGTGATGGAGACTGAAACCTGGATCTCACCAGGGAATGAGGCACTTCCAAAATATGTACCTCTCATGGAATGTGGCATCTCCAGAACCTGGATCTCACCAGGGAAGAAGGCACCTCTAGAACCTGGATCTCCCATGGAATGAGGCACCACCAAAACCTGGATCTTCCATGGAATGAGGGACCTCCAGAACCTGGATCTCTCATGGAATGAGGCAGCACCTTCAGAACCTGGATGTCTCATGGATTGAGGCACCTCCAAAACCTGGATCTCCCCATGGAATGAGGCACAACCAACTCTGCTTCCCGATGCTGTTGCATGGAAAATTGGAGAAGCTGGGTGTGCATAGCAGGAATTCTCAGATCGGCTGGGATCTCCTCTCGGTGCTGGCACGGCAAAAATTGGATCCAATTTTGGATGGTGCCACCCGTCCCCTTCTGGAATACCATCCCAGTGGGGAGCAGGAACCATCCTGGAAGCTGCAGATGTTGTTTCTACCTTTAAACATCTCCCATTTTCCAGCTCAGCAGCAGCAATGTGGGAATGTGGCTGTCAGGAGCTGGAATTGCAGATCCTGGCTCCAACGGAGCTGACACCACAGGGGAGCCAAAGGAACAGGATCCAAAACCAACTCCAATCCCTCACTCAACTCTGCTGGAGCCAGTAGCTGGGAAAACGCACCTGTCCAAAAAAGGAGAGGTCTCCGTTGGAAAGCTGAAACTCTGAAATTCCAAGGACAACTGTGGAAAGCCAAGAGAGTGGTTTGGATTTCAGCTTGGATTATCAGCTGGAAGTAGCAGCCTTGGAACGGTTCTGAGGAGATCAGGCTCTGAAAACTCCCTTGGAGGATGTGGCCCTCATGGAATAAATCAATTCCAGGCGGTTGGATTGGCCCAAAGAGTGGCAAAATCCCATAATAGCAACACTTTATCATGGCAGGAAAGGGTACAGGAAAAACAGGGAGAGAAAAACATCACAGCAGTAAAATGGGAAGTTCCAGGCAGTAAAAAAATATCCATGGAAGGAGAATTAGGAAATAACGCTTCCTATAAAATTGGTGGGAATTCTTTTCCTGTCAGTAACAACAAGCAAACACACGAAGGAACATAAAGGAGGCTGAAAGGGAACCCCCAATATTCAGACTCACAATTTTATAGGATTTCATAGGATTTTTACTCCTCTAACCAAATGCTTCAAAGTTCTCACAGTCTCTGCCCCACTGGTCTCCAACCATTTGGATTTGCAGACTCCAGAGCTTTTGCCGATGAATTCTTGGACCAAGTGTAACAAACTGGAACCCTCTGCCAGCATCTGCCTCTCCACATCTCCCAGCCTGGATTCCAGGACTCTGTAGGGCGTGGATTGAGCACTCCTGAGCCCCGTGGGGACCTGCAGAAGACACTCCAAAACTGCACCACCACCCCCCTTGGTTCCTGTAAGCACCCTGGGGAAGCAGCCCTGTGGGATCCACGAGGAGAGGGGTGGCACTAAACCCTGAAGGAATTGTTTGGGATTGTTGGCACAGCGGTGTCACATCCCCAAGGGCTCCAGCTGAGAATTGTCAGCCCTGCGGCTGCCCAGGGGGGCTCTGGGAGGGGACATCAAGAGCATGGCATGGTTTGGATTGGAAGGAACCTTAAAGATCATCTCATTCCACCCCCATACACCTCCCAGTGCCCCAGGCTGCTCCAGCCCCAATGTCCAACCTGGCCTGGGACACTGCCAGGGATCCAGGGGCAGCCACAGCTGCTCTGGGAATTCCATTCAGAGCTGGGAATTGTGTCCTCAAAGGGCTGGTTTGTTTCTCCAGAGGAGCTTTCATGGCAAGCCAAACCCCAGGATTGTTCCCAAAGCTTGGATTTGGGAGCTCAAAATTCCCAGGCCATGAAAGGCTGGGAATTTTCTTTCTTTTCCTGAATTGCTTTGTGCTGGAGAGTGAAACATTCCCGGGCACTGCAACCAGAAATGCCCAATCCAGAGGGAGATGGATCAGCACCACTGCCCAGGAATTGGCATTTGAGCTGCTGGGATGCTGATTGCACAGCACAGGGTGAGAAAATCCTGGAATGCCAGAGCGGTTGGGGATGGAAGGGACCTGAAAAATCCTCTCATCCCAGCCCTGCCATGGCAGGGACCCCTTCCAGTGCCCCAATGTCCAACCTGGCCTGGGACACTGCCAGGGATCCGGGGGCAGCCACAGCTGCTCTGGGAATTCTATTCCAGGACCTGCCATGGAACAATTCCTGCCCAAAATCCCACCCAGCCCTCCCCTCTGGCAGCATCAGGCCACTCCCCATTGTCCTGCCTCCAAGCTCTTGGGAATGGGATGTCCTGGCCCTCCTCATTTTCCTGCTTTAGGGCAGCCAAGTGTGGAAGAGCTGCTGAGAAATGCACGACCACAGTCTGAAACCTGCTGCCGACCAAACAAGTCCAAGTCCAGCTTGTGCCTCCAGATCCTTGAAATGCCCTTCATTCCTTGGGGAAGGGCTGGAAACAGACCATTGACCCTTTCCCATCGTTTGAGACACAGTCACAGCCAGGGCTCACTGGCAGCTCTGACCTCCCAAATAAATTAGGGAATAAAGAATCCCAGGAAGCAGGCACAGACAGGTTTTCCACGTCCTGGCCCCGCTGGAAACAACAGCAAAGGAAGGCTGAGCCCTTCTGCCGAGAGCCAAGCCATGAAAACACGAGAGGAACAACCACAGAAGAGCAGCCCAGCAGGGAATTCATCTCCAGCCTCTCATCCTGGCCTGGAGCTGGAACAACACAGGTTTCACTCAGCTGCCTTCACTTCTTCACGTGGGAAGCCTCCACAGAAGCCTCATGAAGGAAAAGTACCCCTGGGTGGGCTGAACAGGAGGAAAACGAAAAAAAAAAAGCGGAAAAAAATCCATTTTCACACATCCCTGAGGACGGAGTTTGTGCTCAACCCCTGCGTGCCAGGGTGGGTTTTGCTGTCCTGCTGCTGCAGGTCCGGGAAGGCAGAGCTGTTGATGACCACAAAAGTGTCCCTGCTGTCCACGGGACCCCGGGGTGGGCTCAGCTTCCCCGAGTACAGGTAGTCCATGTAGTTCTCAGGCTTGCTGGAGACAATATTGCTGAGCATCATGACAAAGAGGAGGAAACCAAAGAAACCGACGATGATGAGGATGTAAAAGGAGGCCATGATCTCCTCCTGCAGCTCCAGGGCGGGGTTGCTGTAGTTGTTGAACCTCAGGGCCTTTTTCTGTTCCACCAGCATGTGCAGTAAATCGGGCAGCACCGAGCTGCTGTTGGTGTGGTTGCTCAAAGCCATCTTCCGCTCCTGTGGGAATTGGAAATTCTGAGAAATCTTTCTTTGTATCTTTAAGGGATGAAAAAAATTTCTGGACAAACAATGTTTTTAACCTTTGTTCACATAAAAAGGGATTTTTAGGCTCTAGGATGAAGCAGAGCTTTCAAGAATGTGGATTAGATAGTGGCATAATATGTAGCTTATCACAGGGTGAGAATTTTAGATTTATGGGATTATGGAATGATAAGCAGGGAAGACAAGATGGAGGAATCTTGTGGTTTCTGGGCTTTTTCCTTCTTCATCTGCTCCATTTTCTGCTGTGAGGGTGGCACTTTCTGGTTGGCTTGGAGTGGAGACTGACTTTCTAACATGGATAATAATTATTGGAAAATTATTGTAAATATTGATTATGTTTTGGTATAAAGGAACACACTGCCCTGAGTGTGCCTGGGACTGACCTGCAGAGAGAAGCTCTGCTGATCAGGAGAAAAAATGTGAGAGATAAGAAAGAATAAACAATCATAAAAAAGCAGAAGAGATGGCTCACGACCACTTCTTCAATCTCTGGCTGGAGGAAAAAAAAGATTTTGTAAATTCTCGGGTTTCTCGGTGCCCCGTGAAAAGAAAAAACATCAACAAAAAAATATTTTTATAAAACCCGAGACACTCCAAGAGGCCAAATCTCAACTAAACAAAATGAAAAATAAGCAGGATTAGCTGAGCCCAGGGCCTTGACAGCATCCCCTGCCCTCTGCTCGGGGGATTCCTGCATTTGGAATGTTCAGCTGGAGGTCAGAGCTCAGCTTGGTGCCTGAAGAGGCTGACCTGGAGCAGAGGATGGGCAGAGTTTAAGGAATAAATTAAAAGGAATTTATTAAATGGCTTCAAAAGATTCACCTTGGGCAGTGCAAGAGCCTGGCTGAGGCTACAGACCCAGTCAGGAGTTTCACACTTTTATCAGTTTTGGTTCATTTCCATTTTGGGGTTAATTGTCCAATTCCAGCTCCAGGTTATTGAGAGAAATGAGGGATTTGTTTTTATAAACAAGTTGTGGGGCAGATAGATAAAACCAGCACTGAGAGAGAAAGGGAACAATGGGAAGGATTCCACTGATTGAAGAATGGATAAAAAGAAATTTGCCTTTCCAAACAAACTGTAGGTTTGCTGAGAAATGGAATTGGATATTGAAAGATGAAAGAAACAATGGGGAGAAACCATAAATTCCATCAGAATTAAAAATGTAAAGGGAAGGGTTCTACATTGGAGGGGAATCTGAGGGAAGTCTGTGACTCTCAAGTGCCTCAGCCAGTGGGGAAAGAGAGAGGGAAATGGGGCTGGGAAGTTGGGATAAAAGGGTGGGAAATTGGGATAAAAGGGTGAGAAATTGGGATAAAAAGGGTGGGAAATTGGGATAAAAAGGGTGGGAAATTGGGATAAAAAGGGTGGGAAATTGGGATAAAAAGGGTGGGAAGTTGGGATTAAAAAGGATGGGAAGTTGGGATAGAAAGGTAGGAAATCTGGATAAAAGGGAGGCTGAGTCATCCAGAAATTGGAGAGATCCAGGGCAATGCTCCATGGCCTCTGCCTTTATTCCAATATATTCAAAGGACTCCTCTGTCTCCTTTTTGGACATAAACCTCTGGTGTCTGGGGATTAATTTTCCTGCCATCTGGATGGTAATCCTTGGAAAAGAGAGCCCCTGACCCCTCCAGGCCAGGCCAGCTGACATCCCTGCCTGGCAGCTTCCTTCCCTTTCTCATCCTGCTGGCAGGAATTGTTTGATTCTCCCTCCCTCCAGCACTCCTGACTCAGGGAATTGGGGCATTTCCTCCCTGTTCCCTTGGGATGAAGCCTGGAGTGCCCCCCTGGCATGGCCTGACCATCCTGGAGGGTTAAGGATGCCCATTCCTGGTCAGGTTTCCTCTTCTCACAACCATTCCCTTGATCCTGGGTGTGTTCATCCTGCTGGGCTCTGACTGCTCCACCTGGAATCTCCTAATGCCCAAATAAACCCGGCAGAGGCTGTGGGATCCAGGATTGGGGAGATTTAGGGCAGCTGGGGATGCTCCAGAGGAATCCAAGGAATTCCAGCTGCTCTGGGTGTGGGGCTGACAATTCTGTATCTGTAAAACTCCACAGCTGAAGTTATGAAGTTTTAGAGATACAGAATTGTCAGAGCTGAAGGCCTGGCAGGATCTTTTCTTCCCAAGGGAAAGCTTCTCCCTTTCCCAAGACAAATCCTGTCAATAAACTCTCCAAACAATATTCTTTCTCAAAACAACAGGTGGTGTTTTTCATCCTTGTTTTAATAACATCTAATATATTGTTTCTCTTACTTAACCAATAGTAATAGAAAAAAAAAAAGTATTCCTATTCACCAATCACTTTTTACTTAACGAAGTACCTTATATAAAGTGTTCCATTTTGTTAATAAAAATTCCTCTTTTCAACCTTTTGATAAACTTATTTAAAGTCTGTGTGTTTCTGCTCAGAAATAACAACAACAGGGGGCCACGTGGCTCAGGTGGAGCTTGGAGCTAAATGGGAATTTTTTTGTCTCTGTAGGAAAATAAAAAGGCCAAATCCCTTCCCCATGGATTATCAAACTCCTCCCTCTGCCCCAGCCCGATCTGGCTCCTTAAAATTAACAAAGAATTTGAAAGGGACCTGAAAGATAATTTTGTTTCACCCTTGTGAAATACAAAGTTATGTTTCGTGTCAGGTAAATAAAGGTAACCTGTGTAATTGTGAAATGTGTGGAACATAGCCATGGGACAGTTAAAAAGATGAGTTATAATAAACAAATGAGGAAAGCAAAGCATGGAAGAATTTGAACTAATCCTTTGTTCACAATTAACTATTATAGATGTAAGTGGTCTTGTAGGAATATTTGTAAGGATACTTGAATTATAATTGTAGATGTTGCTTTTTGACAAGAACTTTCTGCTTGTAACTAAGCCTTGAGCTGTTTTGCAATAAGAACTTTTGAATTATAATTTTAGAATATTGCTTTGTCTTAAGGATTTTGAAAACTGTAGCTTTGAGAATGTATAAAAGGTTTGAACGTTAAAGGAAAGGAAAATAAAAGAAGGAAGTAGGTCTGTCTCAAATTCCTAACAAAATGGTGAGAAAAAAACAGCCTGAGAAAGGAAGATGGACAATAACTCTGCTGATAAATGGTTTTTTGAAAAGGGAAGCTGGATCCCACCATCTGGGATAGACATCCTGGATGTATATCCTGGGAGAAGTGGATCACAATGGAGTATAGAAATTGTGAAGAATCCAGCTATCACTATCATTGATTTACATCCTGAAGTGTACATTTTGAGAGGAATGGATCACAATAAAATATAGAAATTGTAAAGAATTCAGCTATCACTGTCATTGACTTACATCCTGAAGTATAAATCCTGAAAGGAATGGATCACAAAGTATAGAAATTGTAAATAAACCAGCTATCACTATCAGTGATTTACATCCTGGATGTACATTCTGAGAGGAATGGATCACAATAAAGTATAGAAATGATAAATAAACCGGCTATCACTGTCATTGATTTACATCCTGAAGTATAGAATTGTGATGTAAAAACTGGAATTAGAAACTGCTGAGGAATCCTATGGATATCCATATAAATCCCAGCAGGCCTCAGCAATCAGTGTGCAGTTGGAGGAGAAACTCCCACCACTGCACCCAGCGCTGCTTTGCTCATAGTTTACCATATTAATTAATAAATTATTATTAATAATAATAATTTAGATAGATTGGCTGAGTCAAGCTTCTCATTTTTAACACCTTTTTGTTTTGACATCTCCCACTGTCCCAGGCTGCTCCAGCCCCAATGTCCAACCTGGCCTGGGACACTTCCAGGGATCCAAGGGCAGCCCCAGATTTTTTGGGAATTCCAGCCCAGCCTCTCAGGGAACAATTCCTGCCCTAAATCCCATCCAGCCCTCTTGGAGAAGAATGTGATAATCTTAATGCCAATCTGCCCACAAGGGCTGCAAATCAAATCCAGGAGTTTCATCCCAAACATGCCATTTTTGCTAATTTAAAGTCATTCCCTTTCCTGGTGCTGAGGAAGAGTCAACCCCTTGTTGCTCTGATTTCTGAATGTTTCTCTTAGCCTTTCATGTTTGGAATTCTTAAGAGTCAGTTTCACACGCACTTTTAAAGTAAATAATAATTGTTAATGTAAATAATAATTGCTTTGCATTCCTCTCTAGAGGAAGTGAGTCTTGATGGACTGTTAGTTCAACCTGTGGGGATTAGAGATGCTGAGCTTTATTCTCCAATCCTTGGTCACCTCTGAAAATAAATATATATATCAAAGTCACACAATAAACCTTCCTCTTTTTTCTCCTTTCTCTGTAAAAAGTGTTGTCATGCATGAATGTTCATTTCTTGTCAAACAGTGACAACCCCTCAGGTGTTGTAAAGCACCTGAGCTCTGGCTGCAAGAGGTGAGGTTGTTTCCTCATTTTTTCAGATTGAAAATAAATCAGTTTGATTGCTAAATAAATCCCATTTATTGTGCCCTCTGGCATGGGGAGCCATTCCCTGTCCCCACACGCTCCTGGAAATATTCTCTCCTCAATCCCAGATCACAGCTCTGCTCCAGAGGGAAACTCCCCCACCTGCTCCCCTCTCAGAGGGCACAGCACAATAAATGGGATGTATTCCTTGGCTGAACCCCAGGGGAATGTTTTAATCTGGCAAAAACTGAAAATCCATCTCTTTTCTCCCACAGATTTTCTCAGTCGTTGCCCCAAACCCACCCGTTCAGCTCCACAGGATTTCGGGGAGCACAGAGCATCAAAATTTCAGGGATAAATCCGCAATCCTTCCTCCATTTGATGGAATTCCAAACTCCCTGCAATCCTACCTCAAAAAAACCCAAAAAACCCCCACCACCAACCCCTCGCTCTGCTCATCCCATCACCAAAATTATCTTTATTTGCTGTCACCTAAAGCTGAGACTGAGCTTTGTTTTTTAGGGACACTGCTCACCACTGCCTGGAACCTTCTGGAAGCTGCTCATGGCACTGGAATGATCCAGAAGGTTCTTCCCAACCCAAAGCTTCTGGAATTCTCCGGATTCCCCAATTTCTCCCATCATGGAACAAGGTTTATGATTTTTTGGGGGGTTCGAAGTTGAATATAAAGCCCTGAGTTGTGATTTTCAGGTCCTCAGATTTTGCTTTCTAAGGCAAATAGTGTCTTCTGCTCAGTGAGATCTTGGGCAGGGGCTTCAAATCTCAGTGGGAAAAAAAGGCAATATCAAATAAAGAAAAAAACCCCAATATATTAAAAAAAGGGCAATATATAAAAAAAAGGGCAATGTAAAAAGAAAGTCAAATTTTAAAAAGTCAATATGAAAAATTCAATATACAAGAAGAAGTCAATATCTAAAAAAGTCAATATGAAAAAAAGTCAATAGATAAAAAAGTCAATATACAAAAGAAGTCAATATAAAAAATATCAATATACAAAAAAGTCAATATACAGAAAAAATCAATGTATTAAAAATATTTTAAAATCCATATTTAAAAAGTCAATATCTAAAAAAAATCCCAATATAAAAGAAATCCCTGTATAAAAAATCCTCAATGTATTAAAAAACCTCAATATATTAAAAAAACTCAATATATTAAAAAACATCTCAATATACTTAAACAACCACACTATATTTTAAAAAATCCTCAATATACATTAAAACCCCAAAAACATCTGCAAGGTTTCATCCCTTTTTTTTGTCCCTGTTTTTTGCCCATTGAGCCGTGTCCCACTTGACTCCATCCAGAAAATGTTTGGGAGGGGAAAATCCATTGAAGCTTCCCTCCAAGTTTTCCTTCCCATTCCAAACCCTGCAGGAGAGGGGACAATTCCCAGAAAATCCTGAGGGAAATTACAATTCTCAGGCTGCTTTTGCAGCCCCTGAATGGCAGAAGCAGAATTTTCACCCCAAAATGAGCAGAATTTTGAGAAGTTTGGGGTGGCAGAAGTGGAATTTTCACCCCAAAATGAGCAAAACCCTAAGAAGTTTGGAACATCAGAACCGGAATTTTCACCCCAAAATGAGCAAAACTTGGAGAACTTTGGAACGTCAGAAGCAGAATTTTCACTCCATCCCAAAATAAGCAAAACTCCCAGAAGTTTGGAATGGCAGAATTGTAATTTTCACCCCAAAATAAGAAAAAATTTGGAGAACTTTGGAATGGCAGAACTGGAATTTTCACCCCATCCTAAAATAAGCAAAACTCCAAGAAGTGTGGGATGGCACACCAGAATTTTCATCCCCAAAAAAGCAAAACCCCAAGAAGTTTGGAATGTTAGAAGTGGAATTTTCTCCCCATCCCAAAATAAGCAAAACTCCCAGAAGTTTGGAACGACAGAACTGGAATTTTCACCCCAAAATAAGAAAAAATTTTGAGAACTTTGGCAGAAATGGAATTTTCACCCCATCCCAAAATGAGCAAAACTTGGAAAGTTTGGAATGTCAGAACTTTAATTTCCACCCCGTCCTAAAATAAGCAAAACCCTGAGAACTTTGGGATGGCAGAGCTGGAATTTTCTACCCAAAATAAGCAAAACCTGGAGAAGTCTGGAATGGCAGAAGTGGAATTTTCACCCCCTCCCAAAATAAGGAAAACTCCAAAAAGTTTGGAATGGCAGAAGCAGAATTTTCACCCCAAAATGAGCAAAACCCTGAGTTTGGAATGCCAGAACTGGAATTTTCACGCCAAAATGAGCAAAATTTTGAGAACTTTGGAATGGCAGAACTGGAATTTTCACCCCATCCCAAAATAAGCAAAAATCTGAGAAGTTTGGGACGGCAGAGCCGGAATTTTTGACCCAAAAAAAAGCAAAATTCAGAAGTTTTGTGGAGGATCGACGGCCAAGGAATGGTTTGTGGCTGCTCTTGGGCAGCTCCAGGGCTGCAGGAAGCTGTGAACGAGTCTTGGAGGAATAATTTGGGATATTTGGCCACGGGCAACTTGGAGCTAGTGCTGGAAAAGCTTGGAATGACAGGAATCAGCTGGGGAAAAGTGAAATTTCCCTGTTGCTGCATTAATTAAACAGAGGAGAAAATGAGAAATCAGCTTTTATTTTGCTTATATTTTTTCTTTTTCCTTCCCAAGGTTGGGCTCAGCCCCTTTCCCCCTCTCCACTGCTTTTCCAAGGAATGCTGTGACATTTGTTTGTGTCACCCCTGGGCAGAGGTGGGGCCTGAACAAACAGAACCTGCAGGGAGCAGGGGGGAGGGATCCGGCCCTGGCAGGGAATTCCCAGAGAAAATGGGATCCAAGGGATGGAATTCCCACAGAAACTGGGATCCAGGGGATGGAACTCCCAGAGAAACTGGGATCCCTGGGACAGCACTCCCAGAAAAGCTGGGATGCAGGGGATGGAATTCCCAGAAAAACTCGGATCCCTGGCATGGAATTCCCAGGGAAGCTGGGATCCCTTGGATTGAAATTCCCCAAAAAATGGGATCCCTGGCATGGAATTCCAAGAGAAACTGGGATCCAAGGGATGGAATTCCCAAAGAAACTGGGATCCCTTGGATTGAATTCCAAGAGAAACTGGGGTTCCTGGCACGGAATTCCCAGAGAAGCTGGAATTCCTGGCACGGAATTCCCAGAGAAGCTGGAATCCCTGGCACGGAATTCCAAGAGAAACTGGGATTCCTGGCACGGAATTCCCAGAGAAGCTGGAATCCTTGGCATGGCAATCCCACAGAAGCTGGGATCCCTAGGCTGGAATTCCCAGAGAAGCTGGGATCCCTTGGATTGAAATCCCAGAAAATCTGGGACCCCTGGGAAGGAATTCCCAGAAAAACTGGAATCCCTGGCATGGCAATCCCACAGAAGAAGAGAGAAAATTCAATAAAATAGAAAAATAAATATAGAATAGAGATATAGAGATAATAATATATTATATGTAAATATCATATATAGATTTATAGATGTGTGTGTATATATGTATATATATTTATTTATATTTATATATTTTTTATATATACATATAATATATATATATATGACATGTACTTAAATATTTAATATATTTAGTATATGTATACATGTATATGCGTGTATATACATATTTACACATATATGTGTATACACATGGAATATATATATGATATGTATACATAGAATATATATATTATACATATACATCATATATACCCAACGCCCCTAAAATTAAAAAAAATATATATACATGTACATATACACACTTATATATATGACATGTACATAAATCTATGTGTATATATATATACACATATATAAAATGTATATTATATGCATATAGAGAAATATATATTATATCAATATAGGAGTGTGTATATATATTTTATATTTATATTTATATATATATATATATACACACACACCCCTAATGCCTATGTACACCTAATGCCATATTTAGCAATTTTTAAAAAATATGCTCCTAACAACAAGAGAGGTAAACACGGCTGACTTTCAGGGGAAAAAACAATCCACCACCCCACCACCCCCAAAATATAAAAAAAATACACCTACATATACACACTCATTATATATATATATATGATGTGTACATAAATATACGTATATATATGTATATACATGCAATACATATATGATATGTATTTATAGAAAATCTATCTCTATACATATCGTATATATATGGGAGTGTATATTTATATAAATATAAATACACATATATTTATATATATTCATATATTTTTGTATGTGTATATATATATATATATATATATATATATATATATAACTCTGTCTTTATTTGTATATACACACCCATAATGCCTAAGTATACCTGATGCCATATTCACCTATTTTTAAAAAATACACCTAATAACAAGAGAGTTAAACGCGGCTGACTTTCGAGGGACAAAAACCACATTTTTTTTTAATATATATACACATATATACACACATACATATATACACCAATGCCCATGTATACGTTGTGCCGTATTCAGCTAATTCTTAAAAAATATTCCTAACAACAAGAGAGTTAAACACAGTTCACTTTCAGGGGGAAAAAGCCCACATATATATATACATATATTTATATATATGTACATACACCCAATGCCTATGTATACCTAATGCCATAATCAGCTAATTTTTTAAATATACTCCTAACAACAAGAGAGTTAAACACAGCTGACTTTCGGGGGAAAAAAAAAAATAAAACCCAAAACACCACCAAACGCTCCCGAGCCAATGAAAAATTCCAATCAGCAATTAAAGCCGCGCTTGCCTCTCATTCCCCGCGGCACCTGCAGCACACCTGAGTTGTTTTACCTGCCCGCTGCTCCCTCACCTGCGGCGCTCGCTCCTTCCCGGCGCAGCTCCGGCTGCTCCAAGGATTTAACTATTTAAGGGGCGGAGGGGAGGAGTGGCCCGGCTGCTGCTGGGGATAATCACGGCAGGGAGTGGCCGGGCAGGCGGGGCTGGGACACGGCTGCCTGCGAGGATCCTGCTCCGGGAAAAAGGGACAAAAGAGTGACAAAAGGTGTCCCTTGATCGGGCACAGCATGAGGGGGACACGGGGGAAATAAAGGCAAGGGAGTTGTTCAAACACGGGGGTGTTTGTGGTTGGGGAGGAGAGGAGAGGGTGGAACTAGGGGGGGGGTTTGGTTATTGGTCATAAATGTCCCGAAATTTTGGGGTTTAGGCTCAGGGGTTGTCAGGAGTGGTCTGGTGATTGATGTGTTGGGCTGATGTGTTTGGATGCACCAGAAGAATCACAGAGTTGTGGAATTGCCTGACTTGGGAAGGAGCCATCAGGATCATTAAATCCAGCTCCTGTTCCTGCCCAGACCACAGGAATTCCTTGAGCTGGGAAGGACACATCAGGATCATTGATTCCAGCTCCTGTTCCTGCCCAG
>JAGMWU010000162.1:19399-36883 GCA_018697195.1 Certhia americana | reverse complement strand
GTGCTGCCAGGCTGAGGGAGCTGTGTACACCTAAATCCCAGATTTGAGGGCAAAATGTGTTGCTGAGAGGTTTTAAAGCCACCATTCCTAAAAGCCCCCAAAGCCACAGATCTGCTCCTCAGAGCTGGAGCATGGATGTGGAAAATCCACCTGGTTGTATCCAGGATCACCAGGGTGGGAAGGGATCTCCAGGATCACCCAGGGCCACCCCAGCAATACCATCATCACCCCAAAAGGGTGGTGGCCACAGCCAGACTGCTCTGGGACCATTCCAGGCACTCCAAACCTCCCTGGGCAGCTCAGGCCAAGGCCTGACCGCTCTGTGAGGGGAAAAATTGTTCCTAATTTCTGATCTGCCCCTTCCCTGGTGCAATTTGAGGCTCTTTCCTTTTCTCCTGTCCCTGCCCCTCCTGCCAGGGACTTGTGCAGAGCACTGAGAGCCCCCCTGAGCCTCCTTTTCTCCAGGCTGAGCCCCTTTCCCAGCTCCCTCAGCCCCTCCTGGGGATACAGACCCTTTCCCAGCTCCCTCAGGAATTCTCCAGCCCCTTCCCAGCTCCATTCCCTTCTCTGGACACACTCCAGCCCCTCAAGGTCCTCTCTGAAATGAGTTTCCGATTCTTCCCTGGATTTGATGGTTCTTTTTCCTTGCAAAGCAGGTGGAATGCAGAAGGATAAACCTGGATAACAATGCCTTGGGGAGTGCTGGCCCTCCAGCACCTCCACAATGAGCGATTTTTGGGGGGTTTGTTTCATTGCCAGGGACTCTGCGGGAATTTTCCTGATTCCCTGGGAAAGACACAGAATCCGTGAGTCCAGCCTGCCCTGGAGAGGAGCTTGATTGCTAATTAACGACCGTGATTAGTGTCAGCCTCTAACTGGGGACAGGAAAAGTGCAGGAGGGTGGACTCCTCCCCAGGCGTTCCCAGGAAAAAGGGGCAGGATCACTCCTGATCCTCAGCAGGGCAGCACAGCGGGATCCCACAACCTCCAGCGGAATCCCACCTCCTCCAGGGATCCCACACCCTCCAGAGGGATCCCACCTCCTCCAGCAGGGATCCCACCCCTCCTCCTCCAGAGGGATTCCCACCCTCTCTAGAGGGATCCCACAACCTCCAGTGGGGTCCCACCTCCTCCAGCGAGGATCCCACCCCCTCTGGCAGGGATCCGATCCCACCCCCTCCTCCGGCAGGGATCCCACCTCTTCCTCTAGTGGGATCCTACAACCTCCAGCAGGGATCCCACCTCCTCCTCCTCCAGCGGGATCCCACTGATCCCACCTCCTCTTCCAGCAGGGATCCCGCCCCTTCCAGAAGGGATCCCACCCCCTCCAGCAGGGATCCCATCCCTCCTCCTCCAGAGGGATCCCACTTCCTCCTCTGGCAGGGATCCCACCCCTTTCAGCAGAGATCCCACATTCTCCAGCAGGGATCCCACCTCCTCCTTCAGCGAGATCCCATCCCCTCCTCCAGTGGGATCCCACAACCTCCAGAGGGATCCCACTTCCTCCTCCAGCAGGAATCCCATCCCCTCCAGCAGGGATCCCATCCCACCTCCTCCTCCAGCAGGGATCCCACAATCTCCAGAGGGATCCCATGCCCTCCAGTAGGATCCCACCTCTTCCTCCAGTGGGATCCCACCACCTCCAGTAGGATCCCACAACCTCCAGCGGGATCCCACTTCCTCCTCCAGCAGGGATCCCATCCCCTCCTCCAGGGGGTCATCCAGCTCTGGTGTAAGATTTCCAGGGGGAGGGTGGGAATTCTGGGAGTGTGGAAGGAGAGGGACCCCCAGACGCAGCCGTGTCCCCTGAGCAATTCCGAGTGACCCCTGCCCAAAATTGTCCCCCCCTCTCCTCCAGCCACAGCCCTGGAGTCTGGGCTTTTACAGAGGAATGAGGGAATGAGTTTGGAGCAGGAATGCCAAGGTCATAAGAAATAAACTTGACTGTAAAGTCTTCCAATGATGGCGAATAAACTGGGAAGTTTCCATCAGTTTTATGGGACACGGGCCAGGGCACAGCTAAGCGTTTGGTTCCCTTATTCCTGAAATTCCATTTTGTTAAAACGCACAAGGCAAGGAAGCAATTTCTTTCAGTCCTATTTTTGCCCAAATATTGAATTTTAAAACATCCAACCCCCCTTCCAGGAGCGAGGATACCTGGAAGCACAGGCAGGATGTGACCAAACACCTTTAAAACCCCACGTGAGGCAGGAGTGGAGGATTCATGGAGCCACAGACAAGCCCGGATGAGCTCCAGCCTGGAGCATTTCCCAGCCCTGTTTTCCTCCCAGTTTATTTTCCATGCTGCCAGCCCCGGGACACACAAGTTGCATCGTGTCTGCCAGTGACATTTCCTGTTGAGCCAGGGCTGCTGGCCCGGAGGAAGTGGCACGCAGCAGGAATGTCATTGTGGCTGTGACATGCTGGAGGTGACACTGCTCACGTGAGGAGCCCTCACCGGTCATCGGTCACTGGGGACAGCGGCCTGAGGGCCTCGGCCACAGCTGGATCCCTGCACCTCAACCCTGTGACTCCTCCCAAAAAATCTGGGTCATGTCCTGGCAGGTGTTGGCTGCAGGAATGAACCATTCCCAAGGCTGGGCTGCTGAGGGATGCCCCTTCCCCAACATTCCTCCTGTTCCTCTTGGAAGGAGAAGCCTCAAGGATCATCCCATTCCCACAGGCAGATGTTGGAGTTCTTCACTCTCACATCTCTCCCCTGACAGGAGAGGCCTTTTCCCAAGTCCTTGTTCAGGAAAAAGCCAAACTGCACTCTTGGTTGTTCTCACTCTCCAGGTTGTTTATTATTTTCTCAGCAGCAATTTCTGCACCCCAGGCTTTACACCAGCTTGGCCTGAGGGACAAAAGGCACCAAAAAGCCTCCAACACACACAATCAAGGTTCTCTTCAAGACAATTCCCCCAATTCTCACCAGGAACAGGCATTATTTCTACTTTTCTACCAAGAACCAACTCAATCTCTCTGCACGGGACACTGTGGCAAATTGTGCCCAATGCTCCTGTGTCCCCAACACTGCAGAATGTGCAGGAGATGGAGAAGGAGGAAGAAGCCTGAAAGCCACAAGGATTCTCCAGCTTGTCTCCATCTCCTTCCCATGCTAACAAGCCCAGCAATCTCAATTTCTCTATCCCCTGGGATCAATTCCATATTCTGCTGGGATCTAATTGCCATTCTGGAAAGTTCTGTTGGATGCCAGAGCCTGGGGAGCCCTTTGCATGGCTGAAGGTTGAAAGCAGTGTTTGTCAGAGGGTTTGGATCCCTTCAAACATGCAGAGCAATATTCTCTGCAGTCTGGGTTCTAACAGAAAGAAATGATCTTTAAGGTCCCTTCCAACCCAGAGCATTCCAGGATTCCATTGACAGTCCCAGTGCAGGTCAGACCAGCTCATGGATCCCATTCCCAGGTTTCTGGTCCCCAGGCCTGACTCTCTGTTTGTCTCTCCCCACACTCGGTATAGTTGTGAGGAAAAGTTCCTGAAAATCCTCCAGGATTTACACAAAACACTCCCTCAGCCTGATCCTGCCCCAGGGCTCAGTGGGGACAGCCTGGTGCTGGCTCCCTGCACTCCTGAGCTGCCTTTTCCTACAGGAGCTCTAAATATTCCCCATACTCCTCCGCAGCAAGAGGAAAACTCTGGAAAACTCCTTGCACAGGAACACATCCAGTGAAAGAAAAGAGTTTATGTGAGCCAGAGGGTAAAAGAGATTTAATTGGACATTGTACAAGGAGGGATTCTGCTGATAAAAGTCCCAGTTTATTTCTTTCTTCCTTTTTCCCCCAGCCTTTCCAGCATTTTTTTTCCAGCATGGTTGGCTCTAAATGTATTCAACTTTCTCTCCACTCCACTGAGGCAGGGCTCCCCAGGACAGACCTCCACAGATTTTGCTGCTTTCCTGCCATTCTCAGACTCTTCCTATGCCACAAAATCCCATTTTTTTGAGGCTGCTGTGACCCCATGGGCAGTTGGGCATTTCTAAATCCACAGGGGTTGGAAACAGCCGGGTTGGATCTGCCCAAAGAGGCCCAGAAATGGGAGCAGGAGGTCTGGGCAGAGCAGGAATATTTGGGATTTGGGAAGAGATCTGGGAATGGCCACGCTCTGCCAGGCCTGGGAAGGGTTTCCCGTGTTGTCCCTGACTCTGGAATTCCTGGGTTCCCCTTCTCCTCAATTCCCTCAGGTACAATGGGTTCATCAGAGCTACCTGCCTGTTGGAATCCAGAATTCTGAGAAATATTTCTCTGCATGCTTGAAGGGATCCAAACCCTCTGACAAACACTGCTTTCAACCTTCAGCCATGGAAAGAGCTCTGGGATGAAGCAGAACTTCTAAAAATATGGATTAAATAGTAGCAGAATATGGAATTGATCACAGGGTGAAAATTTTAGATTTCTGTGTTTTTTAGAATGGCAGGCAGAAGAAAACAAGCTGAAGGATCCTTGTGGTTTTCAGACTTCTTCCTTCTTCTTCATCTGCTCCATCTCCTGCTGTGATGGTGGCACTTTCTGGTTGGTTTAGAGTAGGGACAGACTGTCCAACAAAGGTGATAGGGATTGGAAAATTATTGTAAATATTGTACACATGTTTTTTAGTATAAAAAACCCCACCACCCTAAGGGAGGGGGATTGTGCCTTGAACTGACCTGCTGAGAGGATCTCTGTGAGTCAGGAAAAGAATGGAATAGATAAGGAAAAATAAACAACCTTGGAAAACAGAAGAGACGAGTCTCAAGTATTTATTCTATCATCTAGCTGGGGAAAAAAAGACTTTCTAAATCTTGGGAAAACAGAATATCGAAGAAAAAAACCTAAGACCTGCCCTGGGAGTTAGTGGTGGCACTGGTGCAACTGGTGACCAACTGGGACACACTGGTGTGGTCCCTGCAGCCTCATCCTCCCCCTGGAATGGGAAATTTAAGGGAATAAACCCCATGACATTTATAGAATAAACCCCCAAACACGTCTGGGAAGCGCAGTAGGTTGGGACAGCTCTTTTCTCCTTTCTGAAAATTCCACAGCAGCTTCATTCCCTGCAAATCCCTACAAAATTCCCACGTCACCAGGAGACTGACAGGACCTGTCCTGTCCCACAGGACGAGCTCCAGCCTGTTCCTCACCCCAGCCCCATCCCTGACCCCATCACGTGTGGGATCTGCGCAGCCGTGCCGGGTCCTGGCTCGGAGCCACTGCCAGCTGCTGCCACCCGTGACACAACCCTGCCAGCAAAACTCTGGGTATCACCCTTCGATTCTGCCTGGGAGGCAAACAGAAAAAAAAAATTAAAAAAAAAAAAATTAAAATAAGAAACCAATCTGCATTTCTGTGGCCTCGCGTTCACGTTTTGGGCCGGGCTCCAGGCACGCGAGCGAAGCCGTGTCACCTCCAGGCCAGAATGAAGGCAGCTGCCACTCCCATCCTGTGCTTCACATCCTGTTTCCACCACGGGCTGCACATTAAGGAGCCCTTGGCCAAGACAACATCACGTTGGGACAGCAGAGCCAGCTGTGGTGGCAGCTGGGGACAGTCTCCACGGGAGCACGAGAGGCCGAGCAGGAAAAGTGAGCGTTGAACGCTGATAAAAGCTGAAAATACCCATGGAACTCCTCAAAGAGCTTCTCACCTCTTGTGTTTTGCTCCTGGGGACCAGAGGAGGGCACAGGGTGGGAAAAGCTCTGCCCTGTCACCACAGCTGGGACAGAGCTGCAGCTCAGGTGACATGGTGGCCCTTCAGGGCATTGTTGTTCCTCAAAATCCACCTGGAGCTCCCCAAAATCAGCACAGAATCCCAGAATGTGGGAGCTGGAAGGGATCTTAAAGATCATCTCATCCCTCCCCACCCATGGGCAGTTGGGCATTTCTAAATCCCACAGGGGCTGGGAACAGCCAGGTGGGATCTGCCCAGAAATGGGAGCAGGAATATTTGGGATCTGGGAAGAGATCTGGGAATGGCCACACACACACACCCAGGCCTGGGATGGGTTGTTCCCTGTTGTCCCTGACTCTGGAATTCCTGGGTTCCTCCTCTCCTGAATTTCCCCAAGTACAATGGGTTCATCAGAGCCTGGGAGTTACTGGTGGCACTGGTGCAACTGGTGACCAACTGGGACACACTGGTGAGGTCCCTGCAGCCTCGTCCTCCCCCTGGAATGGGAAATTTAAGGGAATAAACCCCATGACATTTATGGAATAAACCCCCAAACACGTCTGGGAAGCACAGCAGGCTGGGACAGCTCTTTTCTCCTTTCTGAAAATTCCACAGGCAGCTTCATTCCCTGCAAATCCCAGGGGATAAATAAAGATAAATAAAGGAAATAAATAAGTAAGATTAACTAACTAAATGACTAAATAAAATAAGTAAATAAGATTAACTAAGTAGCTAAAAGAAATAAATGAATAAGATTAACTAACTAAAGGAGATAAATCATCAAATAAGATAGGATAAATAAATAGATAAATAAGATAGAATAAATACATAAAAATAAGATAAATCAAATGAATAAAAATAAGATAAAATAAATAAAAAGTGAATAAATAAATAGACAGATAAATAAATAAATGAAATAAAGAGGAGAAGTTGGAGCAGGGACTGCTCTGCCTATGTTGGTTCCCACTGAAGGAAATTCAGGAGGGAAGAGGAAACCTGCCCAGAGCTGGAGAAAAGAAGGATCCTTCAGAGTTCCTGGTGATTTCTCCATTTCAGTGACTTCTGGGAGTAGAAATGAGGAGCAAAAGGCATCTGGAAAAATCCAGGAGAGGCTGTTTAATGTGCAGAAGTTGGATTAAATGAGTTGTTATTAAATAAAGACTCGCTTTCTATTGCCTGAGCTGTGCAGCACCTCTGGGATTTGGATCAGGATGAAATTGTGGAATATCCTGAGCTGGAAAGGACCCACAGGGATTGAATCCAACCCCTGGCCCTACACAGACCCCTCCCAAAAAATCCCATCCTGGGCATCCCTGGGAGCAGTGGCCAAACACTCCTGGAGCTCCTGGAGAAACCAGGGAGTTTCTCAGCTTTTTCCTTTGATTCCAAATGCCTCTGGTTCAGTCACAATTCCTTGCTCCAGGTCAGGATTTGGATGGAAAGACAGCTGGGCTGGTGGTAAAGAGAGATCTCCCCTTTTTTGAGGGAAAGGCAGAAAGAGGAGGAGAACAGAGGGTGGATTTGGGGTGTCAGCCCCACCCTGGGTAAATCCCAGAGGGTCCCTGAGTGATGTCTGTGCTGGTTTTATCCTATTCCTGCACCACAAATTCTGCGTGTTAAGGTGAAAAAATAAAAATATGGGGAGGATTTGATGTTCTATCCCTCAGGGTCCAATCCAGCCCTGAGTCCCTGGGAATGGGGCTCTGGGGGGGAAAATTCCTGAGGTGGAATGAGAAGGAGCTGCCTGCAGGTGCAGGGTTGGTGTGGGATTCTTCTTTGCACCCTTTTCCCAGCTCCCTTTGGCACTGTTGGGTGGGAAGCAGTAAAATAAAGCCTCGAGAAAACCCTGCCAGGACAAAAAGTCCTGGAAGTGCCTGAACCTGCCTGGATAAAGAGCACAGGCTGGATGGAGGTCCACGTGCACAGCAGCTGCTGAATCCATGCTCCCCTGACAAATCCCTGCTGCCACTGGAGCTGGAGGTCACCAGGAAAAAGGAAATGGAGCTCAGGGCTTGGGAACAATGGGAGAGATCCTCCTGATAGGGCTGGGGAGAGGGAGCAGCTCCTGGGGCTGCAGGCCAGGGATGCTGTTTGTAGGGAAACCTGGAGGAGGATGAGCATGGAGAGACAGAAGAGACAGAGCTGGTGGGGCTGTGCCAAAGGAACATTCCCTGGACAGAAACCTGGGATCAATCCCTAATCCTCAGGGTTAAATCACAGAATCTCAGGCTGGCTTGGGCTGGAAGGGACCTTAAAGATCATCCCATGCCAACACAAACCATGGCAGGGACCCCTCCCAGTGCCCCAATGTCCAACCTGGCCTGGGACACTGCCAGGGATCCAAGGACACCCACAGCTGCTCTGGGCACCCTGTGCCAGCCCCTGCCCACCCTCACAGGGAGGAGATTTTTCCCAATATCTGATCTAAAGCTGTAATTTTTCAGTTTGAAGCCATTCCCTGTGTCCTGTCCCTGCATCCCTTGGGAATTGTCTCTCTCCAGCTTTCCTGGGGCTCCTTCAGGCCCTGCAAGGCCACCCTGAGCTCAGCCCAAAGCTTCTCCTGTGCAGCTGAACAATGCCAGCTGTGCCAGCCTTTCCTGCCAGCAGAGCTGCTCCATCCTCTGCTCATCCTGCTGCCTCCTCTGGGCTCTCTGCAGCAGCTCCAGCTCCTCCCTGTGCTGGGACCAGGGCTGGGGCAGCTCTGCAGGTGGGGGCTCACCTGAGGGGGCTCAGGGGATCAATCCCAATCCCTTTCCTGCTGCCCAGCTGGGCACGGGGGGCTCTGGGCTGGGGCAGGTCCAGCTCTCCCAGGGCTGCTCCATCTGCTCAGCCCAGCCTGGATTGATCCTGGGGGTTGTCCTGACTCAGATGCTGCCCCTGGCCTTGTTAAACCTCAGGAGAATCCCATGGGGCACTGCTGGAGCTGCTCCAGGTCCCTTTGGATGGCTCCTGCAGGGCAGCTCCTGTCACATTCCCGGTGCCAGGGTTTGTGCTGCTCTCTGCAGCCTCTCCTTGAGAAAGGCTCCGGGGAGGTTTCACATGCCCAGCTGAGGGCTCCAGCTGGATCAGGAGATTGGGGACTGAGTTTGGGGCAGTGATAACGACGTGTAAAACTGAAACAGGATGCCAGAGAAATATTACAGGAGATAAGAGCCGTTATCAGCTGTAAAGAATGTTCTGCTCGCTTCTGATTGCTCCTATCTTCTATTTTTATCGGTTTCCTCCTGCTTGTCTCTGAACAAGTTTCCAGGTTTAGCAGGTCTGACCCAGCCAGCTGCAAATAAAGATAGCACTGATAACTCCAGGTGACACAGGGGAGCTGCTCCAGGCACACACTGCCTTTGGCTGGGATGGATTTTCCAGCTGGACTCTTTAATCCCAGGGGGTTGAGCTCCCATCCCTGCAGCTCTGAAGTTTTCTGCTGGTTAAATAAAAAATCCCACCTGCTGCAGGGGCAAGTTCTCCATGAGATGGGAAATAAGAGCCTGGAGCTCTCCAGGATGGGGAGGGTAAAGGATGAGCCCTCAATCTGGGCACGTCAGGATGCAGAGCTGCCTCAGAGCAGAACAGATTTGCTTTCCTGGCCCTGGACTGCCTGGATATAAACACCTGGAATCATTCCTTGGATCTGTTTCCCTCAGTGCTGCACTCACCTTTTCTCCCATCTGGAATTGGCCCCAGGTTTTCCCAAAGCTGAGCCTGGACCACTCTCACCCTTTTGTGTGAGGGGATTTATTGTGGGCAGGTTTGACACTGACAGGAGGATTAGACAAGTTCCCTCCTCAGCTCATGGCCTACCCTCTGGTACAGGAATTGCTTTTTGGAGAGCAAGATACCCAAATTACCTGGTGTGTCTCTTGGGGTGTCCAGTGCAAGGAGTTGGACTCGATGTCCTCATGGGTCCCTCCCAGCTCAGTGGATTCTGTAATTGGAGACTGGGATGCTCCAGGGATCCAGGGGCAGCTACAGCTGCTCTGGGCACCCTGTGCCAGTCCCTGCCCACCCTACCAGGGAGGAGATTTTTCCTAATATCCAATCTAAACCTGTAATTTTTCAGTTTGAAGCCATTCCCTGTGTCCTGTCCCTCCATCCCTTGGGAATTGTCTCTCTTCACCTTTCCTGGGGCTCCTTCAGGCCCTGCAAGGCCACCCTGAGCTCAGCCCAAAGCTTCTCCTCTCCAGATGAACAATCCCACTCCTTCTTGGCCTTTTGCATGTTTCATTCCAATGATCAATTATTTTACACATCACTTGGCCAATTTGGACTCTCTCAGCTTCTTCCCAATTCAATTCAGGAGCTCAAAGCCAACAAACCCCAAGGTCCCAGAGAGCCAGGACAGCCCCGGGACACATCCAGCTTCAGCTGGGAGGACTAAGGTGACACATTTCTACTTTGTACTGTGCCAGGCTGCTGCCAGCCCCAATGTCCAACCTGGCCTGGGACACTGCCAGGGATCCAGGGGCAGCCACAGCTGCTCTGGGAATTCCAGACCAGCCCCTCCCAGGGAACAATTCCTGTCCCAAATCCCATCAAATCCTACTTTGAAGCCATTCCCTGTATCCTGTCCCTCCATCCCTTGTCCCCAGTCCCTCTCCAGCTCTCCTGGAGCCCCTCCAGGCCCTGCCAGGGGCTCTCAGCTCTCCCTGGAGCTTCTCCTTTCCAGCTGAGCTCCCCCCAAGGTGTACCAGCCTGGCTCCAGAGCCCTCTGAGCATCTCCCTGCTTTCCTCTGGACTCACTCCAACATTTCCAGGTCATTTTCCAGGCCCACAGTCACTTCAGGCAGGTGCAGGTGCTACCAAGCTCACCTGGGCAGGAGCTGCTGGGGAGGGAACTGTGCCCAGCTGCTGCCCCCCAAGCCCAGAGCCAAACTCCCCCTGGGGGCTACAAACCCCGGGAGTCAGCTCCAGGTGAGGAATTTGCTGCTGCCATTTGGATATTTGTGCAGCTCTGGGTGCCCTGGGAGAGATCCCAGCACCTGCCTGGCCCTGCTTAATCGGGTGGAGAGAGGGGACGGGTGAGTGGGTGCCTGCTGGGGAGGATCTGCCCCCCTCCCCTGAGCCTGTGGAACAGGTTGGCAGGGAAAAAAACAACATCTGAGGCCACGAGCAGTGCTTGAAATTCAGATTTTATTGCTTTTCACTGGGGTGAGGGGAGAGAAGTGCAAGACTGAAAGGTGCAAGACCATGGTAACACTGAGGGGTGAGCAAAGCTGCGTTGTGAGACCTCCTCTCTTTTTTAATTTCAATTAAATAAAAATTTTAAAAGGGTCACAATTAATCACCCTTCTCCCAAATAACCCTCTTGGAGCTATGGAAATAAAATGACCCCAAATCCCTGAAAATTCCTGGGGTGGAGGGAGAGCTGTAGGAGGGAGCCTTGGGGACAAGCTTCATTTAAAGGGTTTAATGTCATGGAAAGTTAAATTAAACATTGTTAAATGTTTTCATGAATTAAAGGGTTTCATTAATTAAAGGGTTTAATGTCATTAAAGGCAATTTTTGGTGCAAGTTTAAACCAACTCCAGGGGCCTGGCTCTGCAGATCCTCTCCCCAGGGCAAATCCTGAGCAGTGAGATCCCAAAAGAGCAGCGCCCAAGCTGAGAAATCAACATTTTCCCAAAGCTGGGCTGAGGATCCCATTCCTCTAGGGGATAAAGTGCCTGGGATAATTAAGCTGCTGGAGATTTTCCAAGCTGCTCCAGACACCAAAACCGTGGATCTCGTCCTCAGCTTAATGGCAGGCACTATACAAATAACTTTTTTAAAAAAACAACCCTAGGGTTTGAGTGTCCTGAGTGTTCTGGGAACACAGACAGGGTTAGAATATTGCTTGAAATATGAAAGTGCAGTGAAAAGAAGTGTCTGGAAAAGGGCTCTGCTGGGATTGCTTCCCTATCCAAGCTCTCTGCCCTCACCTTGCCTTGCCAGCAGCTGCTCTGCTCCTCTTTCCAGCCTTCCCTACTTCTTTTCCCTCTCCAGCAGCTAAAAATGGGATTTGTATCTGCAGAGCAGAAAGGAAATCCCACACTCCTGCCCAGCCTGTGGCTTCCTTCATCCCAAACCAGCTCCAAGCCGGCAAAGCTGTTATTTTAAGGAACACAATGTGCAGGGGAGATGGATTTCTCCTTTTAACAGGTGAGTAGGTGGTGCCACAGTCTGGACTCCGACAGAATTTGGCTGCCCTGTCCCTCCTGACCCAGCCTGTGGAGGAGGGAAGGGCAGGAAAACCTTCCTGCCTTGGATTTTGTGCTGGATCCTTGGACAGACACCTGGGAGCTGCATGGGATCTAAGAACAGACATCACTTCTGTGGGATTAAACAGCAGAAATTACGGAATTGTTCTTCCCACAGTGGAAATTCCCTTCTCAGCCAGGGGCTGGCACTTGGGGCTTGTGCAATAATGAATTGGGATTGAAGTTTGGAAATGTTACCCACATCCCTTGTGGGTAACACTCCTCAGAGCAGCTGTGGCTGCCCCTGGATCCCTGGCAGTGTCCCAGGCCAGGTTGGACATTGGGGCTGGAGCAGCCTGGGGCACTGGGAGGGGTCCCTGCCATGGCACTGGATGATTTTAAGTCTTTTCCATCCCAACCCATTCCATGATTCTGTGATCTTTTATGATTCAGTGATATTTTGGTTTAAGCAAACCTGTGGGGGCAATTTAATCTCTTGATTTTGAAGATGCAAAAGTGAAAATGGAGCTGTTTGCTTGACCCAAGTACAACCATAACAGATTTTTAAAATAAAATCTTCAACCCTTTAGAGGGCTGGAGCAGCTCTGCTGGCAGGAAATCCACGAGACCCCATGGGCTGCTTGGTCTTTGCAGATGGATTTTGCTGCCAGGATCTGACCCCATCCATAGGAAGGAAATTAAATTGGCTGCTCCCAGCAAGACCAGTTGGGAGATCTGCTAGGAATCAGAATCATGGAATCAGAATCATGGAATCAGAATCATGGAAAAGCTCTCCAAAAGATCTTTAAGTCCAACCCAGCATTAACCCACATCCCCAAGTGTCACACTCATCACAGTCACTAAAGCGTCCCTCCAAAGTCTGCGTACTTCCACAAAAATATTTTTCAGAAAAAACCTGGGAGACTTTTCCTGATATTTTATCACTAAGAGGGGCATGATTCTGAAGGAAATAAGTTAGCACAGAATTGCACAATTTATAAAATCATTACTCTAAGCTGGACTGAAAAGCGAATTAAATCTTTCAGCTGCTTTTTCTTGGGAGAATTTGGTCTTTCTGGAAAACTTATCTAAGCCATGCTTGGCAATTAACACCTCTGCCCTTTGTTTGGTTCTAATTAGGTCCTAATTAGCCTCTGATTTCACACCAGCAACACCAAGATTTGCCTTTGCAGAGAATCAGAGAATCCCAGGGTGGTTGGGGTTGGGAGATAAAACGGATCCCATTCCCGTAGGGAAGGGACACCTCCCACTGTCCCAGGCTGCCCAATGTCCAACCTGGCCTGGGACACTGCCAGGGCCTCCCCACCCTCCAGGGGCAGGATTTAATCCCCAAATCCCATCCATCCCTGCCCTCTGGCAGCCTGAGGCCCTGGCTCAGGAGGTGAAGCTGACGCGTCCGCGATATTCCGCGCGGATCCCGACGTCGGCCTCGCCGTGATTCCAACGGGACTGGGGCAGCACCGGGATATCCCAGACCCATCAGCTTCCCCACCACTGCTCCTCCAGCCTGCCCAATGCCCGTGGCTCTGCAGAAGGGCCAGCAGCTCCCCCGACCCCACAGCGGGCATCCCTCACATCGTCCCCGTTGTGCCGCGCACAACCAACCCCCTCCGCTTCCCCCTAGGAAGATTTCTCCTCAGGGATCCTCGTGCCCGGCTGCTCCACGGCCAGCTGGTTCTCCAGGACACAGCAGAGCTTGTAGTTCTCCATCAGCTTGGCCTGGAAGTGCTGCCTGTCCTTCCTGTGCCATGCGTCGGTGGCGATGTAGGTGTGGAAGGGGTCGCGGGGCCCCTCGAAGCGCCGCGCCCGCAGGTTGCTCACCATCACCCCCACGGTGAAGAACCCGAAGAGCCCCAGCATGAGCAGCACGTAGATGATCTCCAGGCTGTCGCTGGCACTCCTGGCCTGCGGAGGAGCCGAGCTGTTGCTCTGTTCCAGGCAGTCCTGGAGCAGTTTGGAGAGCAGCAGGTTCAGGGCCGTGCTGTTCGACAGCGCCAGCATTGTCATTTTCTGCCCTCGGCGCTTCTAACTCTGGTTAGGGAAGGATAAAAAATGGGGATGGTGTTGGATGAACTTGGGATTTCCTCTGTCTCCGTTTCCTGCTTCCCCTCCTCAGGAAGAGATTCACCTGGGTGGAGCTGGAAAACCCCTCTGATCTCCTGTCTGCAATGCAGCCAGGACTGAGTCCATCCCCACCAATAACCCCAAAAACACCCTTGGGCTTCACAGATGGTCTGTCAGGGGGTGGAGAGCTCCCCCTGAGCTCTCTGCTGCTGTTTGAAGTTCAGGACTCCCTCCCTGAGCCCCCCAAGAGTGTCCCAGTCAGAGGGACAGGGACAGCACCCAGGGAGCAGCTGGAGCTGGGCCAGGGGGGATTGAGGATGGATTTTAGGGCAAGGTTGTTCTCCCAGAGGGTGCTGGGCACTGCCCAGGGAATGGGCACGGCCCTGAGGCTGCCGCAGCTCCAGAAGCAGAAAATGGGGACACTCAGAAGCACCTGGAAGCCCAAAGCCACCCAGGCACAGTCTGCTCTGCCAGCCTCACAAAAGAGGCTGAGGGGCCTTTTCCCTTTCCAATGCCACCTGTAAATCCCTTAATAACAGGAATCCTGTCAGCTCTGCATTCCCAAATCCTCCGCAGCCAGGTGACATCAAATCAGATAATCATTTTGGGGTTGGAAGGGACATCAAAGATAAACCTGTTCCACCCCAGCCATGGCACCTTAAAAACCAAGAGAATAAATTGCCCCACAGGTCTGCTTAAACCAAAATATCACTGAATCATAAAAGATCACAGAATCATGGAATGGGTTGGGAAGCACCTTAAATCCCATGCAGTGCCATGGCAGGGACCCCTCCCACTGCCCCAGGCTGCTCCAGCCCCAGTGTCCAACCTGGCCTGGGACACTGCCAGGGATCCAGGGACAGCCACAGCTGCTCTGGGAATTCCAGCCCAGCTCCTGCCAGGGAACAATTCCTGTCCCAAATCCCATCAAATCCTACTTTGAAGCCATTCCCTGTGTCCTGTCCCTGTATCCCTTGGGAATTGTCTCTCTCCAGCTTTCCTGGGGCTCCATCCAAGGCCAGGTTGGACATTGAGGTTGGAGCAGCTGGGGACAGTGGAAGATGTCCCTGTCTAAGGAAGGGGATGGGACTGGATGGGCTTTAAGATCCCTTCCAGCCCAAACCATTCCATGATTCCATGAAAACTGACTCTTGGCTCCCTCTGCTTCTCTTCCCTGCTGAGATTCCAGTGTGATATTTATCACACAGACAGAGTTCAATGCGAAAATGACAAATTTTAACACCTTTTTCTCAGCCCTCCCAAATCAGAGCACCTCTGTTTTAATTTCCACCAAGCAAACAACTCCAACCCTCTCTCCTGTTGCTGCCAAAATCATCAGCAGCCAGCCCCAGGAACCCAGGCAGTCCAGAGGAACACTGCCCTTTAGAAAGCACAGCTCTAGCACAGCTTCTCGTGGTTTGATGACACAGAAATACAGCCCGTGTTCCTCTCAGAGCAAAAATCAGCACAGCACATCACCCACCTCCCAAATTTCCTGCCTGCCAAATGTCCTGGTGCTTCTGCAGCACCACACTGACCTGCCTGGCTCCTTCCCCTGCCATTCCTTCAGGGATGAGTAAGTCAGACACCGTTCTTCGTTGCACAAGGCCAGCCCCATTTTCTCGCTCCAGCTCCTTTTCATTTTGCAACCCAGCAGCATCCAGGGCACAGCTCCTGCCCGAGCTGGGGGGGAAGAGCTGCTGCAGGGAGGGAGCTGCAGCTCTGGGATCTGCAAACATCTCCTGTGGCAAAGCTGCAGCCTCTCCCTACCTGTCCAGGGCCGTGTTTCACTGCTCACCTGAGCAGCAGCTCCTGGGGAGCTGTTGGAAAATCCCAGCTCGGCAGAGACGGCGTTTGAAAGGATTCTTATTTCATTATCACTCTCGCAGAAGGGTGAGACATAAGAGATGTAAAACTCCACGCCACTCTATCAGAAACCAGCCTATTTCCTGCTTGCAATACCTTATAAATGTTTTTCAGCTGATTGGCTTTGGCCACACAACGCTGCTAATGATTTCTAACACCAATCACTCGTTCTCTCACCCCACGTGGGTCTGGCTACGATGCATCTTTCACAGCTCTAATTCTCAAAAATATCTGGATTGTTTGCAAGGCCATCGTTTGAAACTCGTTTTCAGTTCACACTCTCTCTCTCTCAACAAATCTTTTCCATTCCATGGCCTTTCTAAATCAGCACACCTTACTGCAAAGTTTGCACACAGAACATTGAGCTTTCAGTCAGGCCCCCAGAACCTTCCACAAAGCCATTTCTCACAGTGTGCCTTATAAAAGCAGCACTGGGGGACACTGAATTCTCCCCAAACCCCCATTTTGCTCTGATCACAAGCCAGAAATTCAGTCTTCTTGCACACAGTGTATCTATATATAGAAAGAGAGATATATCCCACTATTCCGAAGTGGAAAACTCAGCAATCCTCCCTAAAAACCCCATCCCAGTGAGTTTATCCTCCGGGATGCAGCTGCCTTGGGATTGCTCCCAGCCCCAAGGAGCAAACACTGGCAGGGATGGAACAGCAAACAAAGCCTGGCAGCAGAGCCCCAGCTCCTGCTGCTCCATCAGTTCAGCTCTGCTGAGCTCCCACAGCTCCTGGAGCTTCCCTGTTTCCAACCCCGCTCCCATCCCAGAGCACCCGGACAGACCTGCAGGGCTCCAGCCCCTCCTGGGTAAGGAGAGGGGGAAGATGCCAGCTCTGGAAAAGCTCCTGGATGCTGGGGGTGAGGGGCTGAGCTGGCTCCTTGCTGCTGCAGGGCCACCAGCCCGGCTGTCACTGTCCCGTGTGGAGCTGAAGAGGCGGACAGGGAAACACCCGGGCTGGGAGGGAGGGAGGGACAGAGGGAGGGAGGGCAGCAGGAGCCGGGTCCGGCTGCAGGTGCCCAGGTGGGAGGTGCTGAGGGGGCACCGGAGCTCCTGGCATGGGGGAATGTGGAGCCAGAGGCAGAGAGAGAGAGAATTATGGAATTCCTGAGCTGGGAAAGGACCCTCAGGGATCATTGATCCAGCTCCTGTTGCTGCCTAAACACCCAAAAAAATCCCACCCTGCCCAAAGGCTCCCGGAGCTCTGGCAGCCTCAGGGCCGTGTCCATTCCCTGGGCAGTGCCCAGCACCCTCTGGGGGAACAACCTTGCCCTAAAATCCATCCTCAATCCCTCCTGGCCCAGCTCCAGCTGCTCCCTGAGTGCTGCAGCCCCCGGGAGCTCTGAGCTCAGGCTCCTCTTCTCCAGGAAGGGGCTGGGGGTTGGGATAATCCCAGTGATGCTGGAACTCCTCGAGCTCTGTCCTCCAGGGATATTGCACATTTTGGGCTGTGAGGAGGATGGGGAGGTCATTTCAGGACTCCCTTCAAACATTTCACTGAAGGGAACATTAAAAACCCCCACCCAAAATCTCCCCCTCTGCTTTCCACGTGAGGAAGGAAATGTCTGTGGTCCCCACTGAGCCAGAGGCGGATTCATCAACACCCACCTGGAAACCACAAAATGAATTTATCAACTTTGAAAGGTGCATTTGGACTCCTTCAGAGGATGGTGGTGCTGTGGGATAA
>JAGMWU010000162.1:0-15421 GCA_018697195.1 Certhia americana | reverse complement strand
TAACTTCTATTTGACTTTGGGGGGATCTGGGAACGCCTGTGACAGGGAGATTATTATTTAATGTACTTTTAAAGAGCTCCGTGTAGGAATTGTCTTTGCCCTCCTGGATCTGTCAGTAGCCACAGATTTCATTTTCCCCAGATCAATGAGGACCTGTGGAGTGATGGGATCCCTCAGGAAATTTTCTCTGGAAGGTGACAAAGGACATTTCACAGCACAGGGTCTTGCAGATCTCTTCAAACTGCCTTCCTGGAAGCCTTTTGGTTTTAAATTGGCCTCATTTTTGTTTGGAGGAAAGAAATACTGAAATAAGAATGGGGAGCAGGAAATGCACTTTATTTCTACCATGGATTTTCCCTTTTTCCTTGGAAAAAGCTGCTGCTGTGGCCCTTGTACAGGAATAGATGAGGTCTAAGATGTTTCTGGCCTGATCTTTAGGGCATGGCAACCCCTGAAAAATCAGGGGGAAGGAGCAGAGCTGTACAAACCATCAATGGAAGAGTTCTCTGGGCTCTTGAGCAAGAGGGAACGAGAAATAATTCAGAATTCATTCCCTAATTCAGCGAGAATTTGGTCTCCTGTGGCCCCAGGGCCTGGTTCTGCTCCCTCTGACAGAGCCAAGGGGACAGGAGGTGACCAGACCCTTCTCCAGCTCCATCCCAAACCCTAAACCTGTCCCCCCATCAATTGTTAAAGGGCTTGGCCAGACCCTTTGGGATGTCACCTCCAGTTCAGCCCAAAACCTGCAGAAATAATTCTGGATTTACAAGTTTTACAAGTTTACAAGTTTTACAAGTCACCCCACAAAGGACGGGCTTCCAGGAACAGCCCAGCCAAGAGGGGGATGTTCATTCTCCTGCTGCTCTCCCAGCATTAAAACAACCCCAAAGTCCTGAAAAGAAAGATTTTGGAGCACCTGGTCCCCTCCCTCATGTGCAAAATCTCTGCCAGGATCCAGAGCAGCAGCAGGATCAACAAATTCCCCCAGCTCAGGGATGCAGCAAATGCATTGGAGCTGTGGGATTTACTGCAGCTGGGAAAACTCCCTGCATTCTGCAGCCTGCCACTGAAATGCAATTTAGACTGGGAAAGAAAAAAAAAAAAAAAAAGAAGAAAATAAATTTAAAATGTGCTGACAGCTGCAGCTTTGGAAGGGGCTGGATGGGGTTAAATGGAATTCCCTTCCTGCAGAGGAATTCTGAGCCCTCAGCTGAGGCACAGGGGCTGTTTTGGTGAGGACGATTCAGGGGGGTCATCACCAATCACCACTCAGAGCTTGAAGGAGCAGACAGAGCGAATTTGGATTAGTGCTGAGCAAAGTTGGAGTTTATTGTTCCCAGGGGTGCTCAGGTTCCTCCCCTAAGCTCCAAATTCATCTCCACTCCTGACTGAGGGCCTGGCACAGGGTACCCAGAGGGGGATGGGTGGGATTTGGGGCAGGAATTGTTCCCTGGGAGGGGCTGGGCTGGAATTCCCAGAGCAGCTGTGGCTGCCCTTGGATCCCTGGCAGTGTCCCAGGCCAGGTTGGACATTGGGGCTGGAGCAGCCTGGGACAGTGGGAGGGGTCCCTGCCATGAAATAAATGGATTAAATCATTTGGATGGGCCTTGAGGTCCCTCCCAAACCAAAGCAGTCTGGGATTTGGGGATCCCCTGAGAGAAACTCGGGGTTATCAGCTCCCACAGGCTGAGCAGAATCCTCTGGGATGTAGGCAGAGGGAGGAAGGGGATCCCAAGCTCAAACTTCTCAGGATCACTCAGAATCCCAGAATTATTTGTGTTGGAAAGGACCTTAAAGATCATTTTGTCCCACCCCTGCCATGGCAGGGACCCCTCCCACTGCCCCAATGTCCAACCTGGCCTTGAATCCCCACATCACAACCCTTCATCATCCCAGCTTTTATAGTGTTGAAAACCTGACTTGTTTGATTTCCTCTGACAGGGTGATCCTTCAGCAAAAACATCACTTGAACATTTGGATTTTCCTCCACAAATTTCAATCACCTCATTTTTTCACCCCCATTTTTATCTGCAGATCCCAGAATCCCAAAATCCCTGAGGTTGGAAAAGCCCTCCCAGCCCATGCAGTGCCAGCTGTGCCCAGCCTGTGCCCAGCCCAGAGCACTGAGTGCCACCTCCAGGGGACACCTGCAGCGATGGGCACTCCAAAGCTCCCTGGGCAGCTCTTCCCAAGGCCTGACCACCCTTTCCATGGGAAAAGATCTCCCATTACACTGAGAAACAGAGATTTTTTATGCTCACAAACCAATTTTCACGCTGGCATTGGCAGGAGAATGAGAGATCAGAGATGCCCCAGTGGTTCAGGAATAAGGATCTGTGCAAACATCCTCTCCAAGCTCCCAGGAATTTGCACTCAATCACTGGGGAATGTCAGGAGAGGAGGGTCCTCCATGCACAAGGAAGAATCTCAAGTATCCCCCCAGTTCAGGAAAAGAGCCAAATCACAGGGGCAGGGGAACTTTCTGCCCTGAGAAGCAAAACTGAAGAAGGTTTTTGGGTTAATTGAGCTGAAGCTTTCTGCCCACACCACAGCCCTGCCTCCCTTATCAAGGAAGTTTTTCAGAGGCAGCAGCAGCAGCAACCCTGAGTAATTTCTTTATCTCATTTCCTCTTTTTGCAGAAGTGCCTGTGTTGTGGTGTGAGGCCCAGATAAGCTTTTCTTTCCAGGCAGCTCCGGGTGTCTTCCTGCTGTGCTGATTCCCCCCTGAGCTCACACCAGAGGGGAGCAGAACGAGCTGATTCCCACCCTTCCCAAACCTTGGGAATCTCTGTTCCTTCTCCACGGATTCCCAGTGCAGTGAGAGGGTCGGGAGTGCCCCTGGATGTTCAGCTCCGCCCTGCAGAACTGCTGAGGGTTTGTTCTGTCCTTCCCTACCCCAGTTTTCCATGGATTTAAGCAGGTTAGGAGGAGCAAATTCATTCCAAGCGTGGTGTGAGTGAAGTCAAACCTCATTCCTGGTCTTCAGGCAGAGACAGAACTTTTGGAATTGCTCCCAAAGTACCTTCCTGAGCAGCAGCAGTGGAGCCAGCTCATGGAATGAGGAATGGGTTGGAGTTTTCCCACTCCCACATCTCTCCCCTGACAGGAGAGGCCTTTTCCCAAGTCCTTGTTCAGTAAAGAGCCAAACTGCACTCTTGGTTGTTCTCACTCTCCACGTTGTTTATTATTTTCTCAGCAGCAATTTCTGCACCCCAGGCTTTACACCAGCTTGGCCTGAGGGACAAAAGGCACCAAAAAGCCTCCAACACACACAATCAAGGTTCTCTTCAAGATAATTCACCCAATTCTCACCTCCCTCTCTTCCTTCCTCTCTTTCTTTCTTTCTTTCTTTCTTTCTTTATTTATTTATTTCTCTCTCTCTTTCTCTCTTTCTTTCTTTCTTTCTTTCTTTCTTTCTTTCTTTCTTTCTTTCTTTCTTTCTTTCTTTCTCTCTCTCTTTCTCTCTTTCTTTCTTTCTTTCTTTCTTTCTTTCTCTCTTTATTTCTCTCTTTCTCTCTCTCTTTCTCTCTTTCTTTCTTTCTCTCTTTCTCTCTCTCTCTCTCTTTCTTTCTTTCTTTCTTTCTTTCTTTCTTTCTTTCTTTCTTTCTTTCTTTCTTTCTTTCTTTCTTTCTTTCTTTCTTTCTTTCTTTCTTTCTTTCTTTCTTTCTTTCTTTCTTTCTTTCTCTCTTTCTTTCTCTCTTTATTTCTCTCTTTATTTCTCTCTTTCTCTCTCTCTTTCTCTGAAGAGAAAACCAAAGGCCCTTATAGGCAGGGGCTGGGGTTTAGGTCTCTACTGCAAATGTTGTGGAATATCAGAGCTCCTGGGGGAATCTACAGAAGCTTTCCAAGATCTGAAGGGGCTTCAGGGAGGCTGAAGAGGGACTTTTCACAAGGAGTTGGAGTGACAAGACAAGAAGGAATTTGATTTTAGGGAGGAATTGTTCCCTGTGAGGGTGGGAAGGGGCTGGCACAGGGTGCCCAGAGCAGCTGTGGGTGTCCCTGGATCCCTGGCAGTGTCCCAGGCCAGGTTGGACATTGGGGCACTGGGAGGGGTCCCTGCCACGGCAGGGGTGGCATCGGGTGGGATTTTAGGTCCCTCCCAATCCATGCTGGGGTTCTGTACCCTCTGGAGTGCCCACACATGGATACTGTGGATGGCAGCACCAGGCTCTGCCCCCAAAATCCTTCCCACCACATTCCCCAATCCTGAATCTCACCCAGCTCCTTCCTGCTCTGCTCCTGCCCTTCTCCTGTCCTTCTCAGCTGCACATTGATCCACACAGGGACTTTTTCCCCTCACTCCCCATATTTTCCTTACTTCAGGCATTTCTTTTCCTCCTGGGCAAACAAGTCTCCCCAGTTTTTTTTTTTGATTCCCTCCCACTCCAAACAATAGGCCAGGCAGGGAGTGAAACTGTCCCTCCTTAACTCAGGCTGCCACACATTCTTGCTGCTTTCAGTAAGGGACTGATTCACTCAGGATTCTTCTTCTTCCCTGGCCAGCGGGAAAGGCTGAATCCTGTTCTGGATCTCAGTCAGGACTGAAAAAGCCACTGGTGTTGCCCATCCTGTGTTTGCTGCCTCAGTCCCAAGCCAGGGATGAACACCAGCACAAGGAAGGGATGAGCTGACCTTACTCACAGTGTTTGTAAAAGAGTTTGACTTCGTTACTGAGATGTTTTAATGAACTACTCTGCTTCCCTCCTTTTAAAAATTCCCAAACCTCTGCTGCCTCACGACTGAAAAGGAAACACCCTCAGAAAAAAACAGGAAAAGCTGAGGGTGCAAACAGCTTCAGATGCACACGAAGACAGTCTGGAAGATCCAAACTTAACCACAGGAGAGCAGTTCCTTCATGGAAATCCCAAACTGCTACAAAACCCATTGGAATTTGCAGAATCCCCAAATCCCTGAGGTTGGAAAATCCCTCCCAGCCCATCCCAGCTGTGCCCATCCTGTGCCCAGCCCAGAGCACTGAGTGCCACCTCCAGGGGACACCTGCAGGGATGGGCACTCCAAAGCTCCCTGGGCAGCCCCTGCCAAGGCCTGAGCACCCTTGCCATGGGCAAATTGCTCCTGGCCTCCACCCTGAGAGTAGTTTTGGATTAGAAATTGGGAAGGAATCTTGCCTGTGAAGGCAGACAGGCACAGAGCAGCTGGGGCTGCCCCTGGATCCCTGGAATGTTCAATTCCAGGTTGGACACTAGAGCAGCCTGGGGCAGTGGAAGGTGTCCCTGCCCATGGCAGAGGGGTGGAATTGGATGTTCCTTCAGGTCCCTTCCATCCCAGCCATTCCATAACTCTGTGATTACTCCACCACGCCATTCCTCATGCCCTGATTAAAGGATTTACTCCTTTGTTTGTTCCACACAAGGAAATGGAAAAAGTGAATTCCTGTTGATCAACCCCTCTGCCAGATACAGCACATTTATTCCTCTTGTTTGGAAAGTTCCATTTCCAAACACCAACCATTAATCAAAGCTCATGAATTCAACACTTCCACCATCCCAATATTTCCCAGCGGATCTCACCAAGGGGATGTTTTTTATTCTGGTTTCATGTCCAGCCCCACTCCCATGAAAAAGCTCAGCATGGCATCACCTTTTAACCCAAATTAAACCAAGTAAGTGGAATTCTTGTCCATTTAGGAGTTTTTAACCACCTGTGACCATCACAGGAGTGCTTTGGACAGTGAGGAGCACTGGGAATGATGAGGGGCTGGGAATTGGGGGCACGTTTTCAATCCTTTGCCTTGATGCTGGTGTGTGTTTGGAATTCTCCTTCCCTCAGCTCTGCCCTAGCAAAGCTGAGCTTTAACATCTTCTGTGCTTCCCACCCTTCACTAAATGCAATAAAGCTTCTGATGCCAAATTAATTAAACACGTTGACAGCCGGGATTTAATTGTGGGGGATGAGAGAACCTCTTGAGAAGAGGCAGAGAAGTCAAAGTGAAGCTCTCTAGGGCAAAGAAGGGACTGGAAAACAAAACCTTTGTTTGCTCTACTGCACTTGAAGTTCAAAATTCACTCTTGATTTTTCCACGCAACAGAAAAACCTCTCATGGGATTTTGCTTGGTTTTTTTTCTTTTGAATCTCACCCAAAAATTCATCAAAAAACCCATCAAAAGGGTTGGTGGGAAAGGAACCTTAAATCCCATCGCCTTTTCCTCTCCCAGGCTGTTCCAATCCCTGCCCAATCCAGCCTTGCAGAGGTGTCCATGATCTGAATGCTGCTCATCACAGCAGTCAATAAACCAAGAAACTGCATAAAAATAGTCAATAAACCACAAAACTGCTTCAAAATACCAAGAAACAAACCTGAAATAATCAAGGTATCAATATTTGTGTTCA
Source organism: Certhia americana (assembly GCA_018697195.1). Taxonomy (NCBI): domain Eukaryota; kingdom Metazoa; phylum Chordata; class Aves; order Passeriformes; family Certhiidae; genus Certhia; species Certhia americana. The sequence continues at coordinate 9,070 of JAGMWU010000162.1, read as the reverse complement.
ATTAAAGCTGCAATGTCTGAATTCTCCAGTGGGTTTGGATCACACAATGGGTTGGGGTGGGTTTGGGCTTGGCTTTTTTAAAAAACTGAGATCAACAACGGATTACCTGCAAAAGTGGTTTTTACAGGGTTAAAGAATCATCAGGGTTGGAAGAGACTTTCAAAGTCACCCAGCACCACCAGCATCACCACAAGGGCCACAGCCAGACTGCTCTGGGAGAATTCCAGGGATTCCAAAGCTCCCTGGGCAGCTCAGCCCAAGGCCTGATGGAAAAATCTCCTGAAATATCCAAACTGCATCTCTGTGAGCTGCTAGCCCTTCTCTGAGGGCACAACCCAAGGCCTCCAGCAGCCATCCCTGGCCAGGTGTGTCAAACCAAGGCTGGTTTTCCTTTCAAGGTGTGCCAGGATTTCCCAGCGGCCAACAAAGCAAATGCACTCAGGGTAAAGTCAGCGCAAATAACTGGGGAGTTTTCTGCGGGTCAAAAAGGAAAGGAGGATTGCTTCCTCCCCAGCTCCACCCACAGCAAACCCAGCACAAAAGCCTTCTGTTCTTTTGTCTCCCGAAGGAAAAAATCCCCTGGCACTTCACTTTGATTGATAATAGGCAATAAACTGAGGTTGGAACCCAGTAGATGTGTTGGGTTGGAGCACAGGGACTCCAAGCGTGGATCCCATCCCTGTTCCTGTCCCAGGGACTCTGGGATCCAGCACAGGGAGGAGCTGGAGCTGCTGCAGAGAGCCCAGAGGAGGCAGCAGGATGAGCAGAGGATGGAGCAGCTCTGCTGGCAGGAAAGGCTGGCACAGCCTCCTTTGCTCCAGGCTGAGCCTCTTTCCCAGCTCCTCACAAAATCCCCAAATCCCTGAGGCTGGAAAAGCTCTCCCAGCCCATCCCAGCTGTGCCCATCCCAGAGCACTGAGTGCCACCTCCAGGGGACACCTGCAGGGATGGGCACTCCAAAGCTCCCTGGGCAGCCCCTGGAGCTTGCCATGGGCAAATTGCTCCTGGCCTCCACCCTGAGGCCTGATTTCCTCAAGGAATCTTCCCAAAGGGACACAGGGTTGCTGTACCCACCAGGAAAGTCTGGAATCCGTTTGGACCAGCCCCAAAGCCTCAGAAAACGCTCCCAAAAAACCCCCATTTTATTAAAACCCTAATTAAAAGCCACCCAGCAGAACCCCCAAGCAATTTGCTGAGTAACCCTCCCTCCTGCAGGAGCTCAGCTCAGGAACTGTCTCCTCTCAGGGTGACAGAACAGAAACTCTGACAGGATTTTAATGACAGGGCCAGCTCTCAGGGGAGGTCAGGAAGCTCCCAGCCCAACATTCCTGCACCTCCCAGCTCCAACAGCTCCTGCTGATTCAGGAGAGAGTTTGAGCAGCCAGAATTTGGCCAGCAGATTAAAAAAAAGCAGGTGCAGCAGTGGTAATCCCTCTGCCAAATTGGGCTGTGTGGGAGAGGCATTCAGCAAGAACTTTCCATGCCTTGGCAGCACATGGAGCCAATCCAGGCTCCCACGGCCTTCCAGGGAAGGGACTGGCACAGTTTTGGGGAGGGTTGTGCTGCTGAGTAGCAAAAGGTGCTTTTTATGGCAAGGCCTGGATTTTCCCACTCGAAAAGCATCAAGAAATGGATCATTTCTTTACTTATAAAGGGTCAATTCAGCAGGGTTCAGCTCCTAGGAAAGGTCCAAAAAAAAAAAAAAAAAAAAAATCCATGCTGCTGTTAAAGGCACTTAAAAAAATCCCAGAACTGGGCTGGAAGGGATTTTTAGGATCATGTCCCACAGGCAGGGACACCTCCCACTGTCCCAATGTCCAACCTGGCCTGGGACACTGCCAGGGATCCAGGGACAGCCACAGCTGCTCTGGGAATTCCAGCCCAGCCCCTCCCAGGGAACAATTCCTGCCCCAAATCCCATCCAACCCCGCTCTCCTTCAATTTAAACCATTCCCCTTGTCCTGGCACTCTCTATCCATGTAAAAATCCCTCTCTGTCCTTTTCAGAGCTCCCTTCAGGCTCTGAGGTGTCCCAGGAATCTCCTTCCCTTCAGCCTGACAGTAATTCCCATCAGGGAATTCTTGGATGAACTGCTCTGTAAATCCCACTCCCCCTGAGGATGAGGGTCAAGTCTCCAGAGCCACAAGTGGTACCCAAAATTCACCTTTTCCACCTGGAATTTCCACCTTTTCCACCTGGAACTTTTCCACCTTTTCTCTGCGTGAGGCCTCCTGCACTCCTTCAAAGCCGAGATTTTTTTTTTTTTTTTTATTTTACAGAGATTTCCGAAGATATTTCCACAGAGAAGTGAGTAACAGCAATTTTTAAAGGTGGGATCATAAAATCACGGCATGGTGGAGGGCTGGAAGGGATGTCCCGAGATCTTTTCTACACCTGCTGTGTGGGGATGGAGGCCAAACACGGAGTTTTTTAATTCGGGATAATCCCATTGTTGGATATTTAGCTCCACCTACGGGCACCTCTGTAAATCTTTGAGATTCCTCGATTTAATCCCGGTTTTAAGGCTCAAATCCCAGAATATTCAAGGTGGGAAAAGCCTTTCAGCAGCATCCAGTGTCACCCCAGCTGCACCAGCAACACCTCAAGGGCCAAATCCAGACTCTCCCATGACAATTCCAGAGTTTGGGTGACTCCAAACCTCCCTGCAGGGAATTTTTCTTTCCCAATTTCCAACCTGAGCCTCTCCTGGTGCAATTTGAGGCCATTTCCTCTCCTCCTTTCCCTTCCCCTCCTGGCAGGGAGTTGTGTGGAGCACCCTGAGCCTCCTTTTGTCCCAAATCCCAAAATCTCCCCCAGCTCCCTCAGCTGCTTCTCCCAGGATGTTTTCCAGCCCCTTCCCTTCCCTGGCCACGCTCCAAAGGAATTCCAAACAGAAGGAATTTCACAAAAAGGAATCACTGGCAGGAAACTCGATGTGACAAATCTGGAATGTGATATTCCTCGTTCTCAATAGGAATTTTCTCAGGGAAGATAAATCCAGCCCTACCAGCTCCCTCCTGTCCTTGTCACTGGAGTCACCTCTGTGCTCCTGCCTCACCTCGCTGCCAAAATTGGAATTATTTGAAAGCTTCAGGTCAAAATGTTCTTTACCAGAATGTCTTTATGGTTGTTTTGTCTTTCCAGAGCCAACTCTGAATTATTAAAAGCGTTAGCAAGGAATAATTCCCAGGAAAATGTTTTTGAAGTGTGTGGGGCAAGGCAGGATAAAAGCAAAAATGAAGAATTTGTGTTGTCCAAGACAGGTATGAAGCAGAACTTGGGTGGGCAGGTGATGATGCCAAAGGCAAAATCCTCTGCTGGAATTGTTCAAAGCTGGTTCCAAAATTGTTCAAATGGTTCCAGAGCTGCTGGAATTCATTCCTTCCCTGGCAAGCCTGGACTAAACAAACACGACTGATCCCTGATGGAGTTTCAAACAGCAAAGTTATTACTGCTCTGGAAAATAAAACTGATTAAACCCAAAAGTGATTGAACCAGAACTGATTAAACCCAAAACTGACTAAAACCAAAACTGATTAAACCCCAGATCTGATTAGAACCAAAACTGGTTAAACCCCCAAACTGATTAAACCAAAACTGATTAAACCCAAATCTGATTAGAACCAAAACTGGTTAAACCCCCAAACTGATTAAACCAAAACTGATTAAACCCAAATCTGACTAAACCCCAGATCTGATTAAACCCAAAGCTGACGAAAACCAAAACTGATTAAACCCAGAATTGATTAAACCCAAAGTGATTACCCCCAAAACTGATTAAACTCAAAATTGATTAAACCCCAAAACTGACTAAACCCAAAAGTGATTAAACCCAAAATTGACTAAAACCAAAACTGATTAAACCCCCAAACTGATTAAACCCCAAAACTGACTAAAACCCCCAACTGATTAAACCCCAAACTGATTAACCCCAAACTCTGCTCCTTTAGAGGTCGTTGCCTTCACCTTGCTAACGAGGAAAGGTTTTAATTAAGCACCAGAAATTCCTTTTTGCCATCCCAGGACTTCCATCCCTACCACGGAAAAACCTTCAGGGTTTTCCTTAATTTCTTTTCCAAAAAAGGACTTCAAGTTATCAGGTATAAAGCCATTTAAATACTGATGTGTTTTCACATTCCAGGAGCTATAAAAATCCTGGGATCAGGGAATATTTTGGGATAGAGGGACCTTAAAGCTCAGCTCATTTCACCTTCCACTATCCCAGGTTGTTCCAAGCCCCATCCAACCTGACCTGGAAATTCCAGGGAAATCCAGGACCTCTCTGAAAAAAAAAAACAACAAAACCAACCCAAATCTTCATTTTTTAATATAAATATTTCTGTATTATGAATGCCCAGGGATTATTGTGGAGCAGGGAGGTGTTGATACCTTTAATAGGAACCTGAGGCACAGAAAAATCCAATTTTACTGGAATATTCCCCCCTGGGTTTTATTCATGAGCAGAATCTCCCAGTTGGAGATGATGCAGTTCTCTAAAGGCTGGAAAGCTTTTCTAAGAATCAATTTACGAAGCTGAAAATTCCCATTTTAGTTCCAAACTTTTGAGTGGTTGCATGCGGAAAACATCAAGAGATTTACAAGAAGACGACAAAATATTTTAATTTCAATCTGCCCCGTGCTGTAACAAGTGTATAAAATACCAACTAAGCATCCATTGGAACATTACAAAAAAGCAAGCAGCACACTGGAGTCATGAGGACAGGAGGTGGCAAGATCCAACCAGGAACACACGGAGAAAATTCCAAAATTTCCATGGTTCCCACCTCAGGGATGAAAATGAACCCCCCCCAAAAAAAATCAGATTTTATTGATGGCAGCTCTGCTTTTGTAGGAAAAACCAACAGCAGCCACCTGGGTTTCTATTGCCAAACTCATGCTTTGATTTTTTTTTTAATGGAAAAGGAATTATTCCCAAGGTTTGAAACTGAACACAAAATTCCGGCAGTCACTTGAAAAACGTGGAAAAATCTTGGAAAAGCTTCGAGGCAGTTGTGGCAAACCTACCAAGTTTTTCTTCGTTTAATTCCTTAATTTTGAGTGTTGAATGCAGCACGTGGAGCCAGTGAGGGGGAACCCAAAATCATCTGATTTTCCAGCTTTAGAAATCCATGGAATCAGCTCCATTTCAACAGCTCAGACACCAGAACCAGGCTTTGTTCCAGTTCCCAGAGAATAAATTCAAGCTAGAGCAAAAAATTCAGTCTATTCCTGGTCTCTAAGCCCAGATTTCTGTTCCAGTCAGGAATTCCAGACTCAGGAATTCCAGAAACTCTTGTTTCCCCTGCACATCACAACCTGGAATGGCTCCATTCTTTTTTAAAACAAATATTAGTTCAAAAAAAAAGCCCGAGGTGTGAAGCAGGAATTTCAGTCAAGATTTGCTACCATCACTTCTCACATCAACTGTGGCAAAAAAGAAAATAACCAAGAGAAAGCCACAGGCTGGTTCCTAAAATCACATTGAGAGGCTTAAAAATCCCTTTTCCAAAACTCCCAAGTGGTATTTTCTATGGATAACAATTCCTATCTTTTCCCAAAAATATTAAACTCTGTTGGAAGGTGAGGATCTCCAGTTTAAAAAACAGTAATAAAATATTTCTGCTTTTTTTTTTTTATTATTATTATTATTTCGAAATTTGCATTTAGGAACCTTTAAATACTGCCATAAAAAAAAAAAAAATTAAATAAAGCCCTAAAGCTTTTCCCAACATATTCCCAGTGCTAAAATCAGCATTCCTTGGCATTAAGCGTTTCATCCTCGCTGAGTTTGGAAGCAAAGCTGAGAAAAATTGGATTTCTAGAGATCCAAAACCAGTAGAAAAAAGATGCAGGAGTAGGAATGGACAAGGAAAAGGCACTCCAGCTCTCCTTGCTGCTTCCTGGGTGGAATTTCCCAATCCCTATCAAATCTTTACTCCCCAAATATTCAAGTTTCTCCATTTTTTAATTTTTTTTTTTTTTTTTTTTTTTTTTGTCCACTGGAAAAATCCCCCCTGCTTTAAATATTTGAATTATTTGAATCCTTTTTTTCCCCAACCCTTCCCAAAATCCAAGCTCTCCCCGCCCCCCCCCCCCAAAAAAAAAAAAAAAAAATCCTATTGAAGATATAAATTACCTGAACTTTAATAATTTAAAATCCGTGTATTCCAACAACTCTCCTATTGCACTTTTTTTTTGGTTTTTTTTTTCGTTTTTTTTGTTTTTTCATTTGCTTTGCCAGGTCAAAAAACCTTCTGCAGGAAATTTCCAAAAGTTAAAATTTGAAAAGCACAACTTCCGGAGCACCCAAAATTAGGTGCTGGAGGAATTGGATCCTGCTGGAAAAACGAGTGCCAATAAATCCAAATATAAATATATCCTGCATATATATATATATTATATATACATACACACACATCCAGGAGGAATTCTGGGATGCTGAGATTAATAAATACTTGAAACAATTCCCAGCTTTCCAAAAAACTCGGCAGAAACTCTAGAAAAGGAAGCGAATTCTTTTAAAAGCCCAAGAAGAAACATGCACAAAACCTAATGGAAGAGAAAAAAAGAAAAAAGGGGGAAATTCCCCCAAAATTCCCATCATCTTTCCAACCGTTATCCCAAGGTTTTCCAATGGGAATCCCAAGGATTGGTTTTTTTTTCCCCTTAAACAAGCCCAGTTGGTGCTGTTATGTCCCCAAATGTCCCCTCCTCCCATCTTTTTGTTCCCCCCAGGGATCAATCAAAGCGAGGTTGGAATTCTTTCGTTGGGAACCAACTTCACTTTGGAATTCTCCTCCCGCAGCTGCTGCTGTTGTTCCCAAAAACCTGGCAGCTGCTGCTCCAGGGCACGGCAAATCCATGGAAAAACGGCAGGAGCTCAGCTCAGGTGGGAGGGGGTGTAGTCGGGCCGGCGGGTTTGGATGATTTTGGGTTTGGGTTTTTTGGGTTCCTGCTCCAGCTCCTCCTGGTCGCTGTCACAAACGTGGACAACCACGCTGGGAGTGGTGGCAGTGGCGGCGTGCAGCTCGTATTTGTCACCTGGGAGAGGGAATTAGGGAATGAGGAGAATTCCTTTAGGGAATGGGGGAAAAATCCCTCAGGTAATAGAGGGAAAAATCACGTTGGGAATGGGGAAAATTGCTTTGGGAATGTGGAGAATCCCACAGGGAATGGGGGAGAATACTTTTGGGAATGGGGGAGAATACTTTTGGGAATGGAAGGAGAATCCCTTTAGGGAATGGAAGGAGAATCCCTTTGGGAATGGGGGAGAATTCCTTTAGGGAATGGGGGAAAAATCGTTTTGGGAATGGGGAAAATCGCTTTGGGAATGTGGAGAATCCCACAGGGAATGGGGGAGAATCCCTTTGGGAAAGGAGAGAATCCTTTAGGGAATGGGGGGAGAATCACTGAGTGAGTGAGGGAGAATCCCTCAGGGAATGGAGAGAATCCTTCAGGGAATGAGGGAGAATCCCACAGGGAATGAGGGGAGAATCCCTTGGGGGAAAAGCCCTTAGGGAATGGGGAGAATTCCTTTAGGAAATGGGGGAAAATCCCTTTGGGAATGGGGGAGAATCCTATTGAGAATGGGAAGAGAATACCTTTGGGGAATGGGGAGAATTACTTTGGGAATGGGGGAGAATACTTTTGGGAACGGGGGAGAATCCCTTTAGGGAATGGAAGGAGAATCCCTTTAGGGAATGGGGAAAATCCATTGGGAATAGTAGGAAAATCTCTTTGGGAATGGGGGAGAATCCTTTAGGGAATGGGGGAGAATTCCTTTGGGGACTGGGGGAGAATCCCTCAGGTAATAGGGGGAAAAATCCCTTTGGGAACGGGGAAAATCGCTTTGGGAATGGGGAGAATCCTTTAGGGAATGAGGAGAGAATCCCTTCGGGGAAAAGCCCTTAGAGAATGGGGAGAATCCTCCAGGGAATGGGGGAGAATTCCTTTGGGGAATGGGGGAAAATCCCACTGGGAATGGGGGAAAATCCCACTGGGAATGGGGGAAAATCCCACTAGGAAGGGGAGAGAATCCCTTAGGAAATGGGGGAGAATCCCTTTGGGAATGGGAAGAGAATCCCTTTGGGAATGGGGAGAAAATCCCTTTGGGAATGGAGAAGAATCCCTTTAGGAATGGGGGAAAATCCCATTGGGAATGGGGAGAATAACTTTGGGAATGGGAGAGAATACCTTTGGGAATGGGGGAAAAATCCCTTTAGGGATTGGGGAAAATCCCTTTGGGAATGGGGGAGAATCCCTTGGGGGAAAAGCCCTTAGGGAATGGAGAGAATTCCTTTGGGAATGGGGAAAATCCTTTAGGGAATGGGGAGAATACTTTAGGGAATGGGGAGAATACTTTAGGGAATGAGGGAGAATCCCTTTGGGAATGAGGGAGAATCCTTTAGGGAATGGGAGAAAAATCCCTTTGGGAATGGGGAGAATCCTTTAGGGAATGGGGAGAATCCCTCCAGGAATAGGGGGAAAATCCCTTTGGGAATGGGGAAAAATCCCTCAAAATTTATTTATTTATTTTAAAGGGTTTTTTGGGGTTTTTTTTTCCTGAATTTTGAAAGGAACACTTGGAGTAAAGGAAGAGCAGCACGGAGCAGCTCTGAGCTCCCACACAGACAGAGGTTGTTCTGTTATTGATTAATTAATCAATTAATTAATTACTCTATTAATTTCTTTATTTATTCCAAGTGTTCCATTAAACACAACCTCTCTTCCAAAAGCCACTGCAGGGCAATCAAATCTTTGGAGAAAAATAAATAGAAATAAAAGTAAATAGGAATAAAAATAAATGGAAATAAAAGTAAATAGGAATAAAAATAAATAGAAATAAAAGTAAATAGGAATAAAAATAAATAGAAATAAAAGTAAATTGGAATAAAAATATATAGGATCAAAAGAAAATAGAAAGAAATAGAAATAGAAATGAAAAAGGGAAAGAAAAGGAAAAGGAAAGAAAAAGAAAGGGAAAGAAAATGAAATAGAAAGAGAAAGAAATAGAAATAAAGAACATAGAAATAGAAATAATGTGAAGTAAAAATAAATAGGAATAAAAATA
>JAGMWU010000161.1:37975-72722 GCA_018697195.1 Certhia americana | reverse complement strand
CACACACACACACACACACACACACACACACACACACACACACACACACACACACACACAAAGGGACTGTTCTGGGTTCATTTCTGGTTTGATTGCCTGGATTTTGTTTGGTTTTGTTGTTGCTTTGTTTCCTTGCTGTGCATGAAGTGTCCAGTCAGGACCAGAGTGACTCTTGCCAAGGAACTTTGTCGTGCTGTCCCTTAATATTCAATCTGGTTTTTGCTGATCCCTTGCTGGGGATTTTTTAAGCACTCTCAGCCCCTCCTTGGTAACAGGGTGAGGGAGCCCTGGCTCAGGCTCTGGCCCAGGGGGACACGGGGATGCTGCTGGGGGTCCCTGTCCCCCTGTCCCACCCTGCAGGGCCCCGTCCCCCCGTGCCCGTGTCAGGCTCTGGGGTCGATCTCGTGGAACATCCTCTGGGGGAGGCTGTGGCACCCGGGGCAAGGGGGACCTGGGGGGACAGGGGACCCCAATGTGCAGGAGCAGTGTTGGACTGTGAGAGGGGGCTGGGGCAGAGTGACCTCCCCAGTGACCTCACACAGCCCCTGGGGATGTCACACAGCCTCCCTGTGGTGTCACACAATCACAGTGATGTCACATGGACCCTGTGATGTCACAGAGCCCCAGTGTTGACACACAGCTTCCTTGTGATGTTACAAATCCCCTGAGATGTCACACAGCCCTTGTTATGTCACAAAGACACTTGTGATGTCACAAAGCCTCACTGTTATGTCACACAAGTTATTGTGCTGTCACACAGCCCATGATGTCACACAGCCTCCTGTGTTGTCACACAGAACCCTGTGATATCACATATTCTCCCTGTGATGTCAGACATCTACCCTTTGATGTCACACAGCGCCCAGTGATGTCACACATCCTCCCGTGATGTCACAAAGCCTTGGCACAGTGATGGAGAGCTCCAGCACCATCACAGACACAGCCATTTCCAGTCACCCTCAGTGCAGTCCCAGTTGCTCCCAGTATATCCCAATTTCCCCCAACATGCTCCAAGCTGTCCTCAGCATGCTCCTGGTCACTCCCAGTATGATCCCAGTACCCCTCAGTGTCATCCCAGTCCCACCCAGTATGACACCAGAGCACCTTGCAAGCTGCTGTGTGTGCTGCAATTCACTGCCCCTGCCCATCCTGCAGCAGCCCTGCATTTCCCTGCTGCAGCCTTGGTCTGCAGAGCTGCTCCTGCTCCAGGCACAGGGCACAGACAGTGCAGTGTGAAAAATGACTAAATAATGTTGGCTTTCCCATTTATGTATTGACTTTTGCATCTTGTGATTGATCAGAAATATTTAGATGTGGTCTACATTATAACGCCTTTTTAGCTGCTCGCTAATATAACATAATCTCACAATTTAAGTATGTCTGGTGCTGCTTTTAGAAATAGTAGTGTAATAGATAGAATATTGATGTAACACTTACAGAAATGGTAACATGATGGATAGACTTTAACAAAACATAAGATGTGAAAAAGCTTTTGTGTAACTAAAAGACCTGTGTAAGATCATCCACTAATTGACCAGTCTGAGTGATACCAGAAACACAAAAGAGAGCAGGAGAGAGGAAGGGAGGAGAATTCATTATTTTCTCCTCTCAAGAGGAGTGTGAAACTGCAGGAATGAAACCATGGGAAGAAATAAAATTATTTGATGTCCTACAGATAAGGAAAGATGGGAAAAATCAAAGAACCACTGTAAGATCAAAAACTCCCAGGAATGTTTTAATAATGTATGAGCTAATGAATATGTGTGTAACCCAGCAATGTACCTGTATATAGAGACCTTGATTTCAAGTGACTTTGTGCTCTTTGGCTGTTTGTCAAAAACACCCCAGTGCTGGTATTGTACTTTTGAAATCCTAATATTATTATTAATACTATTACTATTATTATTATTATTACTGTTAATAGTATTATTACTTTTAAACTTTTAAAAATTCTGAAGCATGATTTTGTTTTTCTCAGCTCTGAGAGCAGAGCATTCAGCCGGTGCCAGCAAGAAGCACCCAGGGCCAGGCTGCTGCCTCGGGCAGCTCCAAGGTTCTCCTTCCAGCCTGCCTCTGCCCAGGCTCAGGCTGCTCCAGGCTCTGCCAGGGCTCTGCTGGGGCTCCACCCTGCCTAAAGCTGGGATCACTCTCACCTCACACTCACTGACAGCTCTGCACCACAGGAGACCTTGCAGAGCACCCTCACTGATCTTGGCTTTCTCAGCTGAGCAAAACTCTCCTGCAGCCAAAGACATTGCACTCAGGGATACAAATCCAAGTGGCAGGAGCCCAAATGCTCTCCAGTCACCACTGAAGGGCTGCATCTGCACAGGATGTTTGGGCTGCCCCACCACCCCTTTGGTTATTCCTGCAAATGCCATTGTCCTTTCTGCCTCAAATGGAAGTCACACAGATGGGCAAAACCCGGCCAGTGGGCCACATTCTATAGGCAGTGAGGTCTGGAGAGGATGAGTGAAGAAGAGCCTCCCCACATTCAAACAATACCAAAGAAGCAGTAAATGTGCCTTACGAGCATTAAAAAACAACTGGCAATTCAGAAGGAAATGCTGAGTTTTCTGCAAGAGTCAGAAGGAGGGGAATCTTCCAAATGAGTTGAGGTTTCAGAAACATTATTTATTTACAGTCCTAATCTATAATCCTACTCTAGAAAACTACTCAAAGATCCTACTATAGAATCCTACTCTAAATTGGTTGTGGACATAATGTCTTGATGTAATTGTCACATTCTTGTCTCCTCCATCTTCTTCACTGCATTGATCAGTGGCACCAGGCTGGAAGCAGGTTCAATTGAGGTTACAAATGGATGCTGATCATAAGAAGAAAACAACAAAAACAATGAACCGTGACTTTCCAAGCTCAGTGCTTCACAGGCTCAAACACGATTCCTCTGGTTCCTGGGAAGATGCAGAAAGAGGACCCACAGGCCCATCTGCACCTCAATCTTCATGTGCAGGACCTTGGCATCACAGGTAAACCTGGCCCACAATCCCACTCATCCATTTATTCTGGTCTCTTCATCTTGCTGGGACTTCTTCCCTGCCAAGGATTTGGGAATGGTGCTTTCTGTCCCTGGGGTTTCTTCCTTTCAGCAAACTCCAAAGACTCACACAGGTGCCTCTCTTTGACAGACAGGCACTAATTAGCAGCCTGTGCTAATTTCCACAGGGAGACAGAGCAGTGCCCACCTTTGCATGCCCTGCCCCTGCTGTGCTGGATGGCACCTTCCTTGCCAGCAGGGACAGCCAAGTGGCACTGGCTGCTGCAGCTCCCTCTGTGCCACAGGAGCTGGCAGTGACCCTGGGGCAGTTCCTGTCTGCTTGCCTGTGCCAGGCAGCAGATGGGGCTGGCACAAGTTCCTCTCAGCTGTCCCTGTTTGTGTGGCACAAACGTCTTAGAGTGGGCTGGGGGCACAAACCAGGGCCCCTCAGAGGCTCACAGGGAGTCCCCCACAGCCCCTCCTTGCCACAGCCAAATCTCTGACTGCTCAGACAGGACTGGCTTCCTTGGCTTCTTCCAACACCACTTCACACCTCTGTGCCCCACACTGATCTACTTCAACACTTTTGCCATTAGATCCAACTGAACACCCACCAAATGACAAAACAGGGAGACAGAAACAATCAGAGGACAAAGCACCTCTCCTCTGAGGACACCCTGAGAGACCTGGAGTTATTCAGCCTGGAGAGGAAGAGCCCGAGGGAAACTTTATGGCCACTTCCCAAAACTTCAAAGTGGCCTCTGTGGGTGGGTGAGACATCATTTGAACATGTCTAATTCCAATAGGATGTGGGATAACATTTATAAACAGAAAGGGGATCAAATCAGAGTAGGTCTAAGGAGCATGGGGCAACACAGGCACAAGTTGTCCCAAGAGCTGGGAGGTGCCCCATCCCTGGAACAATTCCAGGTCAGGTGGGAAGGGGCTCTCAGCAATCTGAGCTCTACTTTCATGCTGTCCCTGCTCATTGCAGGGCACTTGGACCAGATGACCTTGACAGGTCCCTGCCAGCCCAGCCCAGCCCAGGATTGCTCACCATTCTCAGCTGAACAGCACCAAGAGTGCAGCTGAGGACCAGGGGGGCTCATCTGATGCCTTGGGCTCCAGTGCAGGAGAAGCCCATCCCTGGGGCACTGTTTCACCTGCAGCCCCTTTGCATTTTACCTGCAGCAGCTCCTTGGCAGAGCAGCGCCGTGCCTCGTCTGTCTGCAGGCAGCAGCTCAGGAAGTCACGCAGCAAAGGGGAGAACAGGTTGGGCTGCTGCAGCTTTGCTCTGCCTCCTGTGCCTATCAGCAGTTGAGGCTGGAGAAAAAAGCAACACCAGGCTCCACCTGCTTCTTTCACACCTGCAACTGCTCTCCCACAGCTCATTCTTTCACCTCCACTCTGCACTGGCACTTTCTGCCCTGCCACACAGGCACAGATGACATTCCTATACCAACATAAACCCCCAAAGCCCAATGCAGCCACAGCTTTTCCAACATCCAGGACATCTTGCCTTGGCAGCTGATTTCATTGACTGTCCTAGTTAATGGGAACTACATCAGCAGAATACATTTGCTTCTCTGCGGATTCACAGAAGCTTAACAGGCTTTTTGGAAGAGGGATTTTGCTATCCTAACTAACTCTACAGTATCCAAGGATGATTACAAGAAAGGCATCTCTGCAGTGCTTGTTGGTCCCTGAAGCACAACTGCCATAAAACACAACTCATCAAGATTTTGTCCTGGTTTTGGTTAAAGATGGAAAAAGCAAGCAGAACTGCATGGGCATTGTAATGCTTCTTGTTCTTTCTCTTTTATCTTTTCCTTTTTTTCTTATTTTTTTCTATAAAATTGAAACTGGGAAGGTCCAACCTCCATTTCTAAGGATCTTCATTACATGTTTAACCTCTCCACTGAAAAATTCTTGTGCTTCAGAAAGAGAGCTCCAACAGTGTTCAAAAAGCAAGTGAAAATGTCAGGCATGGCTGGAAGCCAAAATGGCAAGTTGCTGAACTGGTTACCTGCCACTTGCCTTGTGATGCAACCCAAATTACAGCAGATGCTGATGTGCTGCAGGGACATTTTCAGAAGGGGACCTTGGTGGCAGTGGTGCCAGCAGATGGCAAAGGGATTTTGTCCATTGGCACAGAGAACATGGCACAGGTGAGAAAGACAGCAGGATCAGAGAGTGTTTGCACCTTACCTGGACAGGAGTTCCATTCCAGTGAGGAACTTCTCCTTCCACCATCTCGATGCCCACAATTCCCAAAGACCAGATGTCCACTTTGGGACCATATGGGTGACCTGTCACTACTTCAGGTGCCATCCACCCACAAGTGCTGACCACTGAGTTGTGTGCACTGTGCTCAGGGCTGAGCTGAGCAAAGAGGCCAAAGTCACCTGTGGACACAACAACACACCATGGAAGCCAGCTCAAATTAGGAAAGCAAGCACAAGAATTCCCGACTCTCAGTCTGAGAATGTGCTGTTGAATCTGCTGGAGAAATGTCCATGCTCGCTTTCCTCAAGGCTTTAGCCAAAGAAGTCTGGTATTGCAAATTGCAAAAAACCCCAGGCTTTTAAACACTGCTCACAGCAGTGGCCTTTCTTCCCCTGAAGGTTTAGATTGCAGCTCCCTCTCTCTGGAAGGGACACACACAGACCAACACCACTCTTGACTGCTTGTGGTTCCTTGTCAAACCTCTGTGCACGTTGCAGCTGTGCCTTCAGCTTGCAGCAGGGGCCCCTGCACTCCACCAGCACCATTTTTGGGGAGCTGGCAGTCACTCCAAGCAGCCCCACACCTCACATCCCTGCAACAGTGCGCCTGACCAAGGATATACTGACCCAGCTTGACAGAGCCATCACTTCTGAGAAGGATGTTGCAGCTCTTGACATCTCCATGGATCACATGGTTCAAGTGAAGAAACTCCAGTCCTTGCAGGCACTGAGAGAGAAAACAGAAACAGGAGGGCAAAATGAGTGATATGAGTTGATCACACAAGGAAGGAAAGAGCTCTAAAAGATTCCTTTTCCAGGCCAGTGGGGAGGAATGGCAGAACACAGTGCCATTGAGTGCAAGATCTTGCTGCTCCAACAGCAGCAGAGCAGCACCTTGGTAAGGGAAGGCATGTCAGCTTTTGAAAGGGCAACAGCAAATGCTGTTGTGGACTGTGCCCTACAAACCAGCCACAATGACTGCTGCTGCACTGGACGTGCTCAGAAGCAAACAGCATTTTGGCTGCACTGCTATCCTTTTCACATGAGGACTGAGAGAAATGAGTCTCTCTTTTCTCTTTGTTGCTCATTTCAAATCCTGCCACCTGCACATTTACTTATATAGGCATGGAATGCAGTGCAGACAGGCTCCAGGCAAACATTTAGGGAGGCAAGGTGGAGAACAGCAACTAGAAGTACAAGAGACAGAGTGAGAATACAGGAGCAGGAGATGAGAGTGCAGGAACTGAGTGCAGTGAGTTCTGAGGCACTGGCAGGCAGTTCACTTGAGATGCTCTTGCTTGCCCATAGCACAGAAGCAACACAGAAACAAAGCTTGGCACATGAAATCTCTCCAGTTCTGAGCCCCTGTTTCCCAGACAGCCCTGCCCAAGCCCTCAGAGGCACAGGTGGGATCCCTGACCTCCCGACTGATGGCTGCCATCTCATCTTCACACAGGTAGGTCTTGCTGATGACATCGCTCAGAGTGCCTCCGTCCATGTACTCCATCACCAGCCACAATTGCTTACCCACAAGGTAGCTGAAGGAAGGAAACAAGGGTGTGCAGATGAACGTGCATGGCTACGTTGTTGTTTGCAACAGCAGTTGGGTTAATTCTTGTTTCCAGGTGCCTTGATGACAAGGGCAGAATAAAAGGAATAGACATTCCCTCTAGGCTGTGCAGTGTTTGCAGTCTGTGCAGTCTCAAGGACAAAGGCACAGCTGGAAAAAGGAGATGTTTTAAATGGCCAGCAAGTGAAAAATGTAGTTCACTAACAGCCCAGATAAAAACCTGCCATGCATGGTATTTCTGGAAAAAAGCAGCTAGGCTTCCTGGCATTCAGAGCAATGCAAAAGAGGGGACACAATCCAAGGGAAATCCTCGTTAGTTTATCTGGATATAAGAAGACATTTGAAGAAGATCAAGCCTCAAAACAACGTGGCAGTGTGCTTACAGGCTTTTGATTTAGTCAGATATGGCTGACCCAAGATTTTGAACAATTGTCAAACTCCATGTGCCAGAGAAGACTCATGCAGACAGGATGCACTGTCTTCCCATCCACTGGAGGTGAGCAGAACAACGCTAATTAACCAATAATTAACAGCTCTAATTTCTGCCAGTGACCAAAGTGGGTTTTTACCTTGTCTGTTTTCAGTATGTAAATAAACAGTCCTGGGACAAAAGCACAAAAACTCACCTGTCTAAACAGTTGACCAGGTTGGGATTCTGATTCATCTTCAGGACCATGAATTCATTGACTTTTAGTTCTTTTTCCCTCAGTCCATGGAGATTTATTTTCTTGATGGCCACCTAAAATGACATTGAAAATCAGTAACTTGAGAAGTTGGTGGCACCAGACCAAAACACTAATGGAAAAAGTGATTTTGCAATGACGGAGCTGAGCTGTGCCAAAGTGCCTTGTGATTAGACATTGGAGTAATTAGGAACTGACATTCCAACAGCCCATTGCTCTGCTCCCTTGGGGCCAGGTACAGAACACATGGCCACTGATGTTTTGTTTTGTCCACTTGGTAACAATGGTGTCTCAACTATCAGCCCAAAGCTCTGACCACACTCTCTGCTGCTGTGTCTGGGATTCAGAAGAAGCAATCCATGCCTTGGTACTCTGTGGATACATCCTGTGCTGTGAGCAGGGCTTAGGGCTTTTTGGGATGCCTTGCAGATCTTTCCCTACGTGCAATTCCCAAGTTCAGCACTGCATGTGGCTAAGGAACTACCAGTAACATTCAGATTCAGGATTTGCTGGCAGCCAGAAATGAGAATTCAGGACTCTGAAGCTACAGCCCCAAAGAGCAGTGAGATGCTCTGAGGCACCCCCTTTGTTTTAGCAATTGAGTGTGAGAGAGCTTTCTTTTCCTGAAAGGAACCGCTGCCTTCCTTGCCTTCCTTCTGGCAGCTGAGAAGGGACAAAGACTGTCCTAAATGGATTTTGCAGGCTGGCACAAGTCTGTGCTTCTTCTGCCTTTCCTGCACAGCTCTGGCCAAAGCTGCAGCCACAGCTCCCACCAGAGGGGAAAGCCCTGGAGAGCTGCAGAATATGCAGGGGCTCTTGACATTTACCTCTCCTCCTGTGACAGTGTCGAGTGCTCGACAAACCTCTCCAAAAGTCCTAGAAACAAAAGAGCAGCAGAGAAAGGAGAAGTCCTTTAGATGTTGGAGGGAAACCCAGCCCAGACAGGAGATGTCTGCTGTAAGTGCCTGAAACCTGCAGGATGCAGGAGGGCTCTGCCAGAAGGCAGATGATGCATTTTCCTCTCCACTGCATGGGCACTGGGCCTGTGCCTGAAGCACTGGGGTTCACTGCCTCAGCTCACAAAGAGAGCTTATTCTTTCATCTTGAGTTGCAGATTCTAAACTGTGCAGTTCTTATCCTGACCACAGAGTATTATTTCAGCAAACTTTTGCAAAGAATTATTCCTGAGATCAGTTATGTGAGAGCTATCAGGGAGTAGGTTGCTCTTTCAGGCAAGCAAGATACTGCTCCTTTCATTGGTATGCCTCTATGATTTGGAGATGTAGAAAAATGCTAAAAAATGAACACAGAAGTGTCCCACACTTGAGAGATCAGGAGATCTGCCTGGTGCTGTTCCTTGCTGCAGGCAAGACCTTGACAGCATGGAGATGTCTTTGACAATGCCTTCTGACCACACTCACAAATTCTGACCAGTACTGAGAGGTGGCACAATCGAACCCCAGTGTCTGAATATGTTTACAGCTTGCCTGATTTCACCCTTGAGAAATATCCCACCAGAAAAACTCCTGGATCATGGCTTTGTAGCAGTAACTGGTTGGACTCACCCGCTGCCAATATTTTCCAGTGCCATGTATTTCACCCTGGGATTTTCTGTGTTCACTGTTTTCCCTGAGGGGAAGAAAAGGCAAGATACTCCCTTTAAAGCAGAGATCCCACCTTCCAGGAGATACAAGAGACACCCGCAATGCCTGGGGCTCTGAACCCTTTGTGGTCAGCTGGGTAACAACACCAAGCACCAGACTGACAGCTCTGCAGCACAGATGGCCTGCACAGAGACTGATTCTCTCCAGCAGTGCCTCTGAGCAGTCCTGAATGTCCCTGGGACACCAAACTCAGCAGGAACATTTGGTACAGCTGTGCTGACACATGCACACAATACACTGTCCCCAAGATTAGAAATACCCCAGACATACTCAGTAGCTCCAGGGACTTCTCCTCACTCTCCTCTTGCTGAGCAGAAGCTGTGTCAGTGCTGGGGATGAACAAACTGCACTGGCTCCACTTCTCAGGCTGGGCAGCAAAGGCTCCTTCACACAACGCTGCTGTTGCTGCAGCTGGTGCCGTGACAGAGCCTGTGTAGATCTGAGACAAGCAATGAGTTTGTGTGAGAAAGGGGGCTGGCAGAGATTGCCCCGAGATCCCTTTTCAAATGCAAGCCCTTAGGAAGATGCTGTCAGCCACATGCAGGGCTCTTCAAATGGATTATTTGGATGTCCACTCCTCAAATTGAATGGGTCAAATCCAAAGGCTGGTTTTACTCAACTCCATCACCAGATTCATATTCCATTTTCATGAATTTTCTGAAGGATGACTGCCACAATGCCCATTCCACTTCCTCCTAAGGATTTCTTTCCCCCTGCAAGGCCTGCAGACACACTTGCAGCTCCTTATTCCAATGTTCTACCTCCTCCCACTGAGTTGCCTTCTCCTCCTCCACCATCTTCAGCTCCTGGTCACCCTGCAGCACTTCTGGTGGGGACAGTTGCTGTGCCTCACGCCCACCTTGGGGCTCTTGGTTGCCACTCATTTGCTGCAAGGCTTGGCAGGCTGCTGGCTGAGATGTCAACACTGGCACCTCAAGGCAAAGAGAAGAAAGCAGTCAGAGACTTCAGCTTGTCCCTGTCAGCCAAGAGTCATTAAGTGTGAGGAAATGGAGAGAACACATTTACAAGGGATACAGACAGCTTCTTTCAATCCTGCATCTGTGTCAGCATGTTTCCCTGGAACAACACCTCAAGAAACAAGGAGAGCAGGAAGAGACCAGCAGGAATCCATGTGGATGACTGCTAGCCCAAAGGCCAAAGGCCTGGTCCCACTGTGCAGGGCAGCAGCTGAGATTCAGCACATCAGGAAGTGTCCTGCAGAGTGGCTGTGACAGACACTACAGCAGGATGGCACTCAGAGGCATCACCCCACTTGCCTGCTGCTGTACAGTGGAAAGGCAAGAAGGGCAGGAATCACCAGTTTGAATGCTGCAGTGGCTGTCACGGTTTCACTCACTTGCTTTTGTAGATCCTGGAGCAGGCGATTATGTTTCTCCCTGATGATTTTTATTTCTCCCTTCATCCTATTCATCCTTGCCGTGAACCTTGCCTTAAGCCTAGCCTCAGCTTCCTGCAGCTCTGCCTGCAGCTGTTCCTTGAACTTCTGTAAAATACCACATGGAGGAAGTTTCATGAGTGCAGTGCCTGCCACTCTTTCTCTCACCTGCTTTTGTTGATCGCCCCTCTGCTGATGGAGATTCATCTCATCTTGGATGCTTCTCCCGTCTTCCTTGTTCCTCCTCTTCACTGCCTCCATGTCACTCTGAGCTTTGGGCAGCTCTGATGGAGGCTCTGCCTTGATGCTCTGTACACACAAAAATGCAGAGTAAGTGACTGGGAGATGCCACCAGGCTCAGCTGTTTCCTCTTTCAGCCCCCAAATCACATTTATTCAGATATATCATTCTGCTTCCCTAGCCAGTTCTGCTTCCACTGTAACCCTCCTGTCCCGCTGCTGATCTCTGCAGATTCCAAGGCTCTGAGCTTTAAGTGCCTCTGGCAGTCCTGGCCTCCTCAGTCCCAAGAGCTCTGTTTTATGCCCCTCTTGCTGCCCTTCACTCTGTCACCTGGCTAGCCAGGATTACCTGGCCATTCTGCAGTGGCTCTTCCACCTGCTGCCTGAGCTGCTCCTGCTGCTCTTGGGCTGGCAACAGCTCTCCCTGAGTCTGCCATGGCATCACTGATACAGCACTCTGCTCATGCTCTTTCTCTTGAAGGGCCTGCACAGAAAACAAGAGAAGATGGCTTTCAACTTCCCATCCAGCATTTGTGGGCCAAGACTCCAAGACTGATGTGCTTACACCTTCCCAAAGCACTGTGCTGCTGCTCTCCTGGCTCGTACCCATGGGGAGGCACAGATTCCAAAGTGACACTGGCAGTTTACAGCCAGGGTCCATCTGGGACTGCAGCTGGTCCATGTGGGACAGCCTCTGAGGCAGCTGTCAGGGAAGGGCTGGCATTTCTCAAGGCTCTGCTGAGGGCCTCCCTCCACTTCTGCTGTGTCCCATTTGTCTTTCCCTACTGACTGACAGCCAGCCCTGTCCCATAGCTCCATCCTGTCTCTGCAGGTGGCTTCTTGTGTCAGCTCACCCTTTGGCAGAGACACTGGTGGAGTTCATGTTCTCTTCAGGTCTGCACCACCATTCCTGCCTTTCTCACATCTAGACTCTTGTCAGAAATCCTGGTCATTCAGGAGGATGTGTGCAAAAATCTTCTGATGGAGGTCACAGAGCCTCTATGGTCACCTCAGTTGATGGAGAAGGACCATGGTTTATTGTCCTTCTCCTGTCCACTGAGAATTCTCTCATGCCTGTATGACCAAAGTCATGTAGGACATCCCTAGAATATGAGATTGTTCCACCTGCTGAGGACAGGCAGAATTCTGAAGAATAAACTGGGGGCTTCGGGCAGAAGAGACTGGCAGAGGAAAACAGCTCTGAGGGGGAAAAAATAACCATCTCTAAAAGGGAAACCTCTCTGCTTGCTCAGGATCAGTTGGCAGGAGATGTCTCTACTCTTCCCCTGAGAGGGATGCCTTTAGGTGAGCTTTGCACCTCCAACTACCTTGGGCCAGAGCCAGGAAAATTCAATTATGACAATGTTACAGCTGCTCAGGAACTTGCAGCTGTGCCTTGCAATAAAGGCAGCAGCAGCACCCACAAGTGCTGGACTGTCTCAGAATGTTCACTTACTGCCTCGGAAGGAAGTGCACTTACTGTCTGGGAATGGTCAGGCTGTGGGGTGAACACGGCTGCAGGGATGTGCTCATTTGCCTCATTTGGCTCCTCTCTGGCCACATCTCCAGGAGCATTGGGAGCCAGACGAGAGTCTGCTTTGGGTTCCATGCTCTGTGGACACAGAGAAGCATGAGGGACAGGCCATTCCCTCTCATTTCTTACCTAATTTCTATTCAGCTCTACAACCTGCTCTGCTACATCAAGTTGGATAGCAATGGGATTCTAAGACACTGCAAGGAAATTAAAATGTGCTACTTCCACAGAACTGCCTATGGCTCTGACTTCCATATGCCACCCTGGCTCCTATCAGCTAACAATGTTTTCTCTGTAAGACGGATCTCTGAGCTATTTCAAGCTCTGAAATGGAAAACTAGGAAATAGGCAGGAATTCCTTGCCTATTCCTGCTGCACACATGGAATTCTATTTTCTTTCAGGCTACCCAGCTTTTGAAGTATTCTACTCTGACATTCCTAGGATACAACTCCTTGTTGAATTCTTGAACACCAGGAACATCCAATGTTCCTTTTTCACTCACCTCCGGTTCAGCACCTCTGAATACACGGGTCAGGTGACCTGCAGTGGGCAAGGGAAATGAAACAGATTCTTTGAGAGCAATTCCTGGGGTGGTGAAGCCTCCATGACAAGTCAACCCAAAAAGAGAGTATTTTCCGTTTGACATCATGCCTCCATGAGACACAGTTCTTCCACACAGCCAGCAAGAGAATAGGAAAATAATCTTGGTTGTGATTATACTTTCATGTGTATTGACAGTAAGTGAATGCAAACATGAACTACTTAATGCAAATTTTTTGTTAACACTCATGATTCTATTCTACCAAATACATAAAGTAGCTTTTCTTAATGTCTCCTTCATGTACATTTTATTTTTAGTTATTTGTGTTCATTAATTCTTAGCAATTTTCTAAAAAGATGGTCCATAAATGCTTCCCCAAGATCCCTCTCAGCTGTGGCAGTCCTATTGGGAAACAGCACAGCAGCAGCTTCAGGCCATAGGAGAAGACACTTACTGCTCTGGAGTGTGCACTTCATTGCCGAGGGGAAGGCAATTTTAGAACTCAATAAAGGGTAAAGCTGTCAAATCCTTCAATGACAAAATGGAGGAGAAAAAGAAGCTTTCTCTGAATACTGGTAAGAATTCAGAGAGATTTTCTGAGAAGATCTCCCAGTCTACATTTTCAAAGTTGTCCTCTTTGAAACAGCAAAGTGAGGAAATGACTGATTCTGCTACCACAGATTCTCCTGTGGAGGGAACAGAAGCCCTGCAGGTTCCCTTGCAAATGCTGCCCTCAGACCCCTGCCTACAGACACTCTCTTTTCAGCTGAACATGTTCACAGGAGCTTTACCAAACCAGTGCCATCCCAGTGCTGTTTCTGTTTCCAAATCAACCCAGTCACTAAGAAAGAGGAGGAAGGCATACAAAAGCCAGGTTAGGTTACAGCCAGGGAAATCCTCTACTTACGTGCCAGGTTAGTCAGGTAATAGCCGGAATAAGAAATGCCATAAACAGTGCAAACTGCAGCAGCGAGTTGCTCAATCATTGTAGCACTGCTGTGCAAGTTTGCAGGCCGTGCTCCAAGCCCAGGAAAAAACAAGGCTCCTGTCAGTGTGCAGCTGCCCACTGACAAACGCCTCAGCCAGGAGGATGCTCCTGCACTGAGCAAGCCCCAGAGCTGCTCTGACACTGAGGCCTTCTGTGCACCAAGGCAACCCTCTGATGTCACCACCATGACGTGGCAACCATGCCCTGACATCACAAAGCCAATGTTCTTCCTTGCTCTCTCAATTCATGCACAGCAAGCCCACCTTCCCTACAGCAAACACAAAATAGCCTGGCAAGTTCTCCTCTGTCCCACAGCAGCACAAACTGCCCTCATGGGCCAAACCCTGCTGGACAAGGGGTCCAAGAGGGACTCTAAGAGTGCCCCAAGCACCTACAGCCTGTGCCCCACCTGAGCACACAGATGGGACCAAAGCCAAGGAAACCAGACCAAGAAAATGTCTGTAAGCATTGCCCAGAACCAGGAGAGAGTGTACTGCTGGCATAACAGCTGAAATAATTCCGAACAAATAAATGCCTCCACATACTTACACATTGATTGGACATGCCATGGGCTCCTCTGTATGTACATCTCTGCCTCTGCCTCTATTCCTGAAACCAGTGTCATGGTTTGGCACTGACCAAATGCCAGGTACCCATGAAAGTCATTTTTTCACCATCTTCTGCTACAATTGAACGGAGGATAGGGGAAAATACTATTGAAGGGCTCATGAGTTAAGGACTGGGTGAAAATACTCTAGGGCAAAACAGGTTCAAGTTTAATGATATAAAGTAAAGCTATTATAAGCAGTCAGAGGAGAATAATGAGAAGTAGAAGTAAGCCTTTTAAACACCTTTTTCTCCCTCCAGTCCCTTCCTCCTTTCCACCAGCACCGCAAGAACACAGGGTGTGGGAATTTTGGTCAGTTGAGATCTTTTTCCTTTTGCTCAAGGATATTTGTTCTTCTGCTTTGCCATGGGCAGACCGTCATTCAACAATATGGCATGCATGTCACTCATCCACAGGGTGCAGCCTTTTAAGAATGGGCTGCTCAAGTTTGGAAGCAAGGGCTCTCTCTTGCTCTCTCTCTCTTTCTGAAAGCAGGGGCACTCTCTCTCTGTTCAGGTCTCCCTCTAAACTACAGCTTCCTCTGACATCTACCTGCTCCAGTGTGAGCACTTTTCCAGGCACACCTGGAAACAAGTTATGAGGACTTGTGGGGAAACCCAGGGCTTGTGGGGCTCCATTGCTCTGCACACAACCGTGCCACCTGCAGCACACAGCTTTGGCCCCAAAAAGTGAAAAAAACACAGGGAAACACTGGTTGCAAAAGGTTTCATTGTCACCTTTCTTACCTGCTCCATAGAAATGGCCTACATGAAAGTTACCAAGCAGGACCTGATCCTTGCTGCCAGCTCAGGGTTACAAAGGAGGCATTACTTTATTTTGGCACTGGGTGCATAGGGAATCACTTCCCTCACACGTGAACACCCTGCAATCTTACCTACTAGTTTGTATCCATGGAACTAAGACAAATTCATTGCTTTGCTGAAACTCACAGGCTAAACATTCTCCTATATTATCTCACATATTGAAATCACTTCTCAGAATTTATTGGCATGAAAATAGGAGTGTCCTAAGATCTCTGGTGGTCATTGTCACAGATTCAGGAGGAGACCCATGCACAGAAATACTTAAGACCCAACTGGGGTTGCAAATCAAATTTGTTCTATTAGTTGCAGTAGCAAATAATACATACCAACCTCTGGATTCCCAAAAAACTGCTGAGCAGGAGAAGGAGATGGAGCGTGGTGCTCAGCAGGAGGGGCACTGCCCTTTCAGGACATCCCCTGGATCAAAACAGTGTGCATCTCATCCTTCTCCCCACTCCACCCCTCAACCAGGCCTTGTATCTCCTGCTCAGGAGGGGAATTTTCCCAGTGACAGCATCAGCTCACACATGGCCAGCACGTGAGATGAGCCCACAGTGGCTCACGATACCGACTCCATGCCAACAAGGGCTCCATCCTGCATTGTTCCTCTTCCAAAGGTTAACTGCCCACCCACTGACTAATACATTCTTTCTCTTGCAAGGCTCAAGTTCCCACTCGTTAAACAATTCCCTTTTCTTCATTGTCTTGTCCACCTGCTCAAACATGGATCAAATCTGGCAGGGCCTCAGACACCACTGCTCCCTGACACAGTCCTTTAGGAAACATCCCATTCCTCACATTCTCCTCTGGTGGTCAAGAGCCTCCCCAAACTACTTTCTTGCCCTTGAATGCATTCCTGTCACCTTCTTAGCAGGAGCACTCTCTTTATTCTCAAGGCTGACAGAGCCACTGTCACACATGAATCACTGCACTGGGGGAATACAGGGTTCAGTGCTGTCTGTTCAAGATGAAGGAATTGACAATGTTTTACACTCCAACATTTCCCCAGCATTTCCCACTGCCCTCTCTTGCCAGCAGACATCCCCACGCTGTTCCCTTCCCCCTGCAGAACCCTGTCCCTACTATCCATGGGCACCAGGGCAGGGGGGGCAGTCACAGAGGAGACGCACCCGCTGTGCTGGGCAGGAACCAAAACCCTCTGGAGTCACAGCTGCAGGCTGGCATCTGCACAGGATGCTCTGGCTGCTCCACTCCTCAGGGGCATGCGGCTGAAAATGCCATTGCATTTGCTACCTCACACAAGTACCATGGCTGTGCAAACAATGGCCACTGGGCTGTTTTCCAAAGGCACTGCAGTGTGCAGGAAGTGATGCCTCAATGACTGAGAAATTAAACAACATACTTTGGAGACAACATTTCTATAGGAGGGAATATCAATGCTGGTGTTTTAACTGGAGGCCTCCAGGGGCAGCTATGGAAAAATGACCACCCCACATAGGGAAAATGTGGTTTTATAAGTTTGGAAAATCAGAATGATTTATAGGAATTACCAATGAGAAGAACAAGTAATGAGAAAATTTCCCCCATTTGGTTCCACCTTTTCTGGAGCACTTCTTTCTTCCTACTAGCTGTACTAGCTGGACTGGCTGTATTTAGTTTATGAGAAAGTGTCTTGAGAATGTGTTTTAACCTTGGTTCCCAGAGAAGGCAGGATAGGATAGGAGCCTTTGGAACGTGTTTTGTCTTTCTGCCTATCAGGGCAGGGAAAGCACTGAAGTTACCTAGGAACTATATAACTATACAACAATAGTCTACAAATCTGTAGATATATATGAAGGACGTATAAAAACAAAAGTCATTTTGGTATCTGTATACCCTTCTCTTAATTCCTAAACCATACCAAAACCTAGCCATGAACAGGACTTTGCGTCTTGAAAAAAAACAATTCACAAATCAAATTTAATGTAGAGCTTATTCACAGGCTGACAAGGAAAGGAACTTTCCAATGGAGTTGAGGTCTGACAGAGTTGTTATTTGTGAGTCCGACTCAGGGCTTGAACTGGACAGAGCCATCCTGAAATGTTGAGGATTCATTCACGGGGTTAACTGATGTGCAATTAAAGGATGATTTCTTGCAAAATCAGTCTCAAGGGAGCGTGAGACTATTATATTCAGTGTCATGACACCAGAAAGCTAATTCTAGTTACAGTATCTTTTATAAATTTCTTATCCAATCAACTACTTCCACAAAGTTCTCTGGCATCTTAGTAAGCCAATCATTTATTGTTACCTTTGCTACCTTTCTCCTGCAATGCCTCTCCTTTTATCCAGTCATTAACTCTACACAAATTTTTGCTCTACTTTCTACTTTAAACAATGCTGTAACAAGTTGTATGACCAAACTTTAATATTTCTACTGTCTTGCTTAACATATTTATTTGCTTATATGAGGCATATTTCTACTTGCTTAAAATATTTCTCTCTTTGAACTACAAATGCCAGTTTTACTGTTCTAAACTGCCAAGCCTTCTCCAAGGCCTTAGGTCAGACATTGTGTCCATCTCCATTTCTGAACCTGAATGCTCGAGGCCCTGGGAGCTCTCTGTGCCTGCATTTCCCACACACTGCTGTGTGCTGTGCTCTGGGGCTGGAGCTCCCTGCACAGGAGACTGCACTGGTGTGCCAGGGCAGACAGAGAAACTGCAGCTCAAACCTCACTGAGGTGGGTGAGTGGGCTGGCAAGAGTGGGGAGGCTCCAGGGCATTCACAGAGCTCATCCTGCTGGAAGGACGAGCAAAAGGGACTGGGATCTCAGCAGTGAGGAGAGCTGAGAGCTGGAGAGCAGCTCTGAAGGACACTAAAATCCCACTGGACCTCTGAGACATTGCTGCTCTTCAGCCAGTGACAGCAGGAGTCCCTAAGCCTGGGGCTCACTCTTCCTCGTGCTCAGGGGCATCAAAGAAGGCAACGGTGTGAGGGAGACTGCCATGGGCTGGGAACTCACTTGGGGAAAAGAGGGAGCAGTTGTGAAGGAAAAGGCAGGTGGGGGAGAGAGAACTGTTCAATGAATGGCTGAGCTACAGCTTGAGCAAACAGGGAAATGTCATTTGGAGTCATGCCAGATTGATTTCATTTTGGAAGTTATTGAACAAGTTTATTTTTGGGGGGTGTCATGTTTTCCCTTGGAGGTGCACACTCTGCAGACTTGAGCTGCATTGCCGGAATGCTCAAGCCAGTCTCTGCTGAGGGTCACACCGTTTCTCCTTTGGCTGATTCCGGCCCGGGGCTGAGCCCAGCAGAGCCCTGGCAGAGCCCAGAGCAGCCTCAGCATCCGCAGAGCCCGGCTGCAAGGAGAGAAAGCAGAAATGGCCCGTCAGCTGAAGGCTCCTGTGCCCTTGTGCCAGCCACACAGAGCGGTGCCCAGGCTGTGCTGGCCCTGCCCAGAGCAGTGCCCAAAGCTGCCCATCAGTGCTGCCTTGGGCAGCAGAGCAGGAGGGCAGGACATGTGCCCAGCCTGCAGCCAGCCAGGGCAGAGCCAGCCCCTCAGCAGCTGCCCAGAGACAAAAAGCAGCTTGGCAGCTGACTGAAGAATTTCTTGCATCTGCCCAGCAAAACGGGGGAACCTTTGGTGCCCGGCCAGGCTGTGCCATGCCCAGATCTGGCAGCATCCCCCTGGCTGTGGACTCACCTGCAAGTTGGGCGTGCATGCTGTCTTTGAAGAAGGTGCCAGAATCAAAGTCGATCGTCCTCAGCTGGCCAGGTGGAGGAAGAGCTTGTCATCCTTGAGGTTGTCCTGGGTGTCTCCAGCAGCAGCCCCACCTGGAACAGCTTCTCCAGGGGCTCCTTCTCCTTCCCTGGGGGCCAGACCAGGCTGTCAGTGTTCTCCCCAGTGCTGTAGCCATCAACGAAGCAGACAAGCAAATCCAGGGTGGATGGTGGCCACCAGTGCTTGCCACACCAAGTCTCCAGCTCAGTTCCAGCCCAAGAGCTGTGTGTTCCCTTCTGATGACCCCTGCTCAGAGCTACAGGCATGACAGAAACAGTCTGCTTTGCTTTGCCACTGAGTGCCAAGAGATGTGTGCAGCTGTTACCTGCCAGGCCTCTGCATCCAACTGTGCACGTGCATCTCTCCCATCTTCTAGGGCAGATGAACTCCCTGCAGCCAAGGATCCTGGGAAAGGTCTTCTAAGGATGGCCTGTCCAAGGGTTGCATGGACAAACACCTCTTAATGACATCTTGGCACTCTGAAGAGAGAAACCAGAAATCACCAGTCAGGTGGAGAAGCTGCCCCCTCGTTCCCATGCCCAGGCCATGCTGGGTGTGTCCAGAGCTGGACCTAAACTTCTCCATGGATTCTCTGTTTGGAGAAGAGCAGGAGAGCAGCACATGTGCCAGCTGCTCAGCAGCTGCCAGAGCAGGATGCTCAGCAGCCCGCTGCTGTCTCCCAGCACTGGTATTCCCCCCGTGCCCAGAGAGGAGGATCCACCTGGAGAGAGCCGCCGTGGGAACAAGATGCGCCCCCAGATGATCTCCTGGCCCCTCCTGAACGGGTGCTTCCCCACCACCAGCTGGTACAGCAGGAGGCCCAGGGACCAGATCGTTGCTGCCTGGCCGTGGTAGTGTTGCTGGTGGATCCACTCTGGCGGGCTGTAGGACAGGGTTCCTATGGAACACAGACGGAGTTCATCAGGGGATGCTGCTGCTCTCAGAGCCTGGCCCCAGCAGCCCTGGGCATGTGGGGGCAGCCCCAGCAGCACACAGGGTGACCCGCTGCCCTCTCGCCAGCACCTGGGACTTGTGTACAAACTGGGGCTTGGAAAAGAAGCCACTGGTGCTGGAAGAGGGCAGCAGAAGCCCTGGGAAGGCACAACCATGAGATACAAAAAAAAACCCACCCAGTGGTGAAAACCCCCCACTCTCCTCCCTGCCTGCATGGCCCCCAAAACATGTTAATAAGCCAAGGCAAACAAGGACTGGAGCAGTTCAAGCCCTTCCTTGCCTGCACATCAAACCAGCTGGGACACGAGGTCAGAGCCCCCCTCTCTGCTACCCCCATGGGGGGTTTTGTCAGGCTGACTGCCCCAGCTCCAGCCCCAGCTCAGGGCACAGTGGGTGCTGAAGGCTGTCGGCAGGGCTGGGAGCTGCCCCCCCTCACAGCCCCACCCAAATCAACTTGGCTCAAGCATTAATCCCATCCAAGCAGCGATAGGGGGAAGCCCTGGTGCTACAGCCAGGCTGGGCCATGAGATGCCCAGAGCATCCCCTGGCAGGGCTCACCTGCAAAATTGGTGTAGGCTGTGTCTTGCAGGAAGGTACCGCAGCCAAAATCAATAAGTTTCAGCTGCCCGGTGGCCAGATCGAGCACGATATTCTCGGGCTTGATGTCCCGGTGCAGGACCCCGCAGCTGGTGCAGTGCTGCACGGCCTCCAGCACCTGGCGGAACAGCCCCCGTGCCTCCTGCTCCGGCAGGAACCTCCGCTCCGCCAGCACAGCCGAGAGGTCCTGGCACCGCTCCGGACGCTCCAGCACCAACAAGAAGCTGCTGGGGAGCTCAAGCCACTCCAGGAGCTGAATGACACCAGCACAGCCAGAGGACACCTTGTGCAGCAGCACGATCTCCAGGGGTGCCCGGGTGCCGTCGGGCTGCGGGAGGAGCACGCTGGCCTCAGTGGGGCTGAGGCGGTGCCAGGGCTCTGGGAGCCCTCAGCCAGCCCGGGATGCTCTGCATCCCCCGCTCAGCCCACGCCCGCTCTCCCTGCAGGGCTCCCGGCAGCTCCCACCCTTCCGGGCCCCGGCTCCTCGCCGCCCGGCACGCCCCGGCTTCTGCCGCTGGCCCCGCTCACTCACCAGCTGGCCCCAGTGCTGGATGCGATCCCGCGGCACGCATTTGATGGCCACCTGCCAACAAGGGACAGCAGTGAGCTCAGCTCACCGCCTGTCCCACTGGGCCACCTGTGAACAAGGGACAGCAGTGAGCTCAGCTCGCCGCCTGTCCCACCGCGGCCCAGCCTTCTTCTCCTGCTCCTGCTCCCCCTCCTCCTCCTCCTCCTCCTCCAGCCCCGCCGCTCACCGGGGTGCCGTCCGAAAGCCGCGTCCCCGAGCAGACGCTGCCGAAGCCGCCGCTGCCCAGCAGCGAACCCAGCCGGTACCGCTCCTGCAGGGCCTCCTGCGCCTTCCCTGCGGGCGAGACGTGGCTGTCAGCGCTCGGCCCGGGGCCAGACACGGCCCCCGAGTGCCCCCCGAGCGCCCCGGGCCGAGCATAACCACTCGCCCCGGGCCCCGGCGGCTCGGGGTTGGCGGCTGCGCTGCCGAGCGGCGGAGATCGGGCCGGGGAAGCTGCAGCGGAGGTGGCGGGAGGTGCCACACCGCTTGTGTCCTCTGCTGGCCCTGGGAGGGGCCGGGGCCGGGGCCGGGGTTGGAGCCGGTGTTGGAGACGGGGCCGGGGCCGGGGCCGGGCTCGGCACAGGTGGAGCCAAAGGGCAGCGATGCCACCCCAGCCCCAGGCACTGATTCCTGCCCAGCACCGCCAGCGCCAGCACAGCCAGAGCCGGGAAGGGGCGAGACTGCGGCGGGATGGCCGGGGGTGGGGACGGGGCAGCCCCGCCCGGGGCCGGGGGCGGGCCGGGGGCATGGCCCGGGATGGTACAGGGAGAGGGAGACTGGAAGAGCAGGGGGACACCGGGAAAGGGAGAGCGAGAGAGGGTGTGGGACTGAGGGACAGGGACAACAAAAGCCTGAAGGACTCGATAAAATCGCTTCTGTCACTGCCGCTGCTGCTGCTGCTGCTGCTGCTGCTGCTGTTGCTGCTGCTGCCGCTGCTGCTGCTGCTGCTGCTGCTGCAACTGAAGCCCCGGGGCCGTTTTTTTCTCCCTTTCCGTTTGTCCGTTGCTCGCTCGCCCCCCCCCCCCGCCATAGCTTTGGATTAAAAAAGAGGTAACTGATGATTTAAAAAAGAGAACTCAGTTACTGTCTTTGTAAATGTGCTGGTGGCAACGATCTATCAACAGATTTTGGATTGTTTTTCCAATCGTGTTTTAAATTGTGCTTTAAGGCATTGAAAATTGAAAGATGGATTGTGCATGACCCTATGTGAAGTGTAAACATTTGGCAGTTTGAAACCTGGACCTAAAGTGTTGCAAATGAAAGTTTGAAATCCTGAGGGATTGTGAGCCAGCAGCTTTTCCTCGAGGAAGTGCAGTACCCAAGGACTTCACTTGTGGCCATAGGGGTGCTTGCAGCTTTATCCTGTGCCACTCTGGGATGTCATGGAATGGCACTTCACCTACCAGCAGCACAAGTCACGCTCTGCAAGCCCAGCTCCTTGGACCTTGTTTCCCCCAAGCTGACACAAAGGGTTTCTGCTGCTCCCCCTTTACACAAATCTACAGAGAGCTGGGATTTTTTCCAAGTCTCGTGTCTCCCGTCTTCCATATTCCTAAAGAAGCAGCAGCCCATCCTGATGAACACAGTGAGTTGCAGGTATGCTTGTCAGCTCCACTTGCTGCCTGGAAATGCTGAAAGTGCTTCTAAATGCTGCTCCCTTCAGCTCTTGGACACCTAGTCACACAGAGCTGGGAAAAAATGCCCTGGCCACTGACTAACAAGGTGAGTTATGGCAAAGATCAAGCTCTGTGGGAAATCTCTATCCATCCCTATCCTTTGAATAGAGCTGTATGGGAGGATGTGCATGGACATGTCTTGTATAGAAAGGAACGATTGTGCGAGCAACGTGACTGACACTTTGACTGCCCGTGTTCATTCCATCCCCATGGGCACAAAGACATTCTGGAAAACCCTGGCACAGACAGACCCTTCTGTGTGTGGATACAGAGACATCCAAGAGCTCCTGGCACAGACAGACCCTTCTGTGCATGGATACAGAGACATCCAAGAGGTCATGGCACAGACAGACCCTTCTGTCCCTGCCTAAGGGAGTGCAGTGGTGGTGGGTGGCCAGTGAGTCCAGGACAGAGCCCAGAGCCAGCTCCAGCCCTGCCAGGGCCTGCCAAGGCTCAATGCCGGCTCCTCTGCAATGGCAAAGCCCTTCAGCCTTGTTCCTGCCCAGAGGGGTAGTGCTGGCCTGGCAGCACAGCTTGTTCTCCCCACAGGCTGCAGGAGATAAGAACACAATACTTGGCAAACACGGAGTGCAAGCCACAGCTCTGGGTGCTCCCCAGTGTAAGAGACAGTGCCAAGTTTCCCTCATTTGCCTCAAGACCGTCTCAAGGAGAGAGACTTAGATCCCGAGGACTTCATTCCCTTTGCACAGGGGCTCTGGCCTGCTCAGGGCAGACGCTTGCCAAGCGATTGTTTGCTGCTGTTCCTGTTGTATCCCACGGTACACTGCTCCAGGCAGGTACTGGTGTGTAATGGGACGTCCTGCACATTTACACCTGCTTCTCGGGACAATGGTTCCCCTCCACACAAGAATACTGCCCAGCTTTTCGCTTTGGCTAGATGCCACTGGCTTTAGCAAAAAACTATAAAGAGTGACTTTTCTGCAAAGGACTTTTGAGATCTCCCCATGGAAGGAAGACACGTCTATGGGCACACAGCCTGGAGGACATCATCTCTCCTTTGGTACCTCTAGCCCTCTTTCTCTCTCTCTCTGTTTTTCTGAACTCTCTGTCTCTTTCTCTGTGTTGGGCAAATGTTGTTGGCACTCCATGGAAGTGCGTTGCTGTGATTAAAGTGAAAGTGTCCTTTGCTGTGTGTTATTTGCACTTGGAGATGGGGAAAAGGAACCATGAGGACCCCCAGTTGTAGGAGCAGATGGTGACCCCAGGGAAGCTCAGCTCTGGCCTCACTGTGTGCCCCAAGCTTCAGGGGATGCAGTGGGAGTCCGGCTGGGCTCTGCCCTGGGGCCATGCTGCAGGGACAGCTGCCAACAGGGAGCATTTAGTGGGCACCAAGAGCCAAGGCAGGGCTGCAGTGCTGCTGCTCCAGCCCTGGCTGCACTCTTGTGTGCTGTGCTCTGGAGCTGGGGCTCCCTGCACAGGGGACTGCACTGGTGTGCCAGAGGAGACAAAGAAGCTTCAGCTGAAGCCTAATGTCTGAGCTAGGTGGGTGGGTGACCTGGGAAGAGTGGGGAGGCTGAAGGCCATTGCCAGAGCTCATCCTGCTGGAAGGATGAGGAAAAGGCAGTGGGAACTCAGCAGAGAGGAGAGATGAGGGCTGGAGAGCAGCTCTGAATTGCACTGCAATGCCACTGCAGCTCTGAGACATTGCTGCTCTTCTGCCAGGGACAGCAGGAGTGCCTAAGCCTGGGGCTCACTCTTCCTCGTGATGAAGGCCATCACGGAAGGCAACGGTGTAATGGAGATTGCCATGGGCTGGGAACACTCTGGGGAAAAAGAGGGAGCAGCTGTGAAGGAAAAAGCAGGTTGGGGAGAGAGAGCTGTTCACAGAAGGGCTGAGCTACAGCATGAGCAAGCACGAAAATGTCATTTGGAGTCATGCCAGATTGATCACCTTAAAAATACATCCATACTTTAGCTTTAATAATCCTAGAAAATTTAATTATTGTGGCTCAACCCATGTAGGATTCAATTGAATGACTATTTGTCCCATCCAGCAACCATTCTCATCAATCCCAAAGTTTCAGAATTTGGCACGTTGCATTTGCTTGAGTCAGATTCATTGTTGCCCGTGTTCTCTCTTTTACCTGATCCCTAAATCCCTGATCCCACACGCCTCAATCCATGGCCCCCAAATTAGAAGGGTTCTAAAAGGATCCCCTGGGGTAGCCATGGATAAACAAAAGGATTGCTGTCCTGTGAGGTGTGCAAATGTGACCCATATATTTTCCCTGGGATTAATTTGCACTGCAGGATGTTCATTAGTTACTGTTTTCCATAGCCCAATTAAGAGCATGCCTGATTTCCCATTGAGTAACCACATTTTTCCAACTTGTTGATTTCACCTGATAATGAATTGGAATCCAAATATACTTGCCACACTTCTTGGTTAGGGGAACTGCATATTTTACCAATCTCCCTCCCACACCGTGCCAAACTAATGTTCTGATCGTTGGGCTTCTTGGGTGCTTGTGCCCTGTTGTCAGCAAAAAATCAATAACTTTATCTGTTACTTTCCATTCCTTCCTAATACACCTTCTACACAAGGTACAATTCAAAAATTGCCCTTTTTATACCATTGCTTTTTTACACCCTTCACACTGATATAAAATCCAACAGGTACAGTCACAATTGTCCTTGGAGCTGAATCCACTCATTTAACTTCTGTCTGGCTGGTCTCTTTCTCTGGAGTTGTGCTTCTGTCACTTATCCATGGCTTCACCACTTCACTGGGAGCCATCTAGTGCCACAATCTGTAAGGACACATGCCAACCCCCTACCAGAGGTTATCAGTGGCACAGGACCTGTCCAATCCCCTGCAATTGCATCTTTGACTGTACTAAAAGAGGATCCTTAAAAAGTTTTAAACCTCTCCTAAACCACTACCATGAATCATGCAGGTGGCATATCTCGCCCTGCTGCGAAAGGTAAATAATTCATTACATATACTACTTGTTTTATCATTTGGAATGAACCCAGTTTCCCGCTTTTTCTGTTTGTGAAGCAAACGCTTCAGTGTTTGATGTGTTCTTTCTACAACAGCCTGTCCTGTGGAGGAACGTGGAGTACCTGTAAGATGATGGATACCCCAAAGCTGTAAAAATGGTGATGTTGCTTTTGCCACATAGCCAGGCCCATTATTCGTTTTAATTTCCTGAGGGATTCCTAATGCGGCAAACAAAGCATGTAAATTTCTCTGTACATGCTTACTAGCTTCACCAGATTGTGCTGTAGCCCAAATAGCCAAAGAAAATTTTTCAATAATTACATGTGTGTACTCAAGTCACCCAAATTCAGCTACACGTGTAACATCCATCTGCCAAATTTCTAGTGGTTCAAGCCCACGAGGATTCACCCCCCGGTGCAATCCTCCTTTAAATTGTTGGTGATGCTTGCACTAAGCCCTGAGCATCTCTACCAGTAAGACCAAACTGACGCTGGTGTACAGCAGCAGCCTGACAAAATAGCTCATGTGATCTTGGAGCTTGCTGAAATCTATCTGTGGGTGGCACAGCCCAGGCAGGTGCCACAAGGGAATCTGCCCGATCATCTCCTGCAGCCAACCCTTCTTTTAAGCCAGAAGGAATTCTACTGTGAGTAATCAAGTAAGCATGCTGCCTGTGGGTCAGTAAATCCCACAGTTGTCACAACTGTTGCCACAATACCTGATTACTTACTTCCTTTAAAATGGCTTGCTCCAAATGCCCCATTTTTCCAACAACATAGACTGAGTCTGAAACCACATTCACAGGCTTAGCATTCCACAGCTCAAAAACTCTAACAACAGCTCTCAATTCCAACACTTGCACTGACCCTTTTACATCTGTCCAAACTTCTTCCTTCCACTCACCATCCTGCAGCCAAGTAATAGCTGCATGCTGAGTCTGCTTGCTTGCATCTGTAAACACAGTAGAACCTTTCACTGGGCTTACAGAATATTTAGGTCTCTCTTCTCTTTCACATGATGACAAGAGTGTCATTGCTTTGTGTGGTGGATAATGCACATTCACCTGACCTCCATATTCCAGGAGTGCTATTTGCATTTCCACAGACTGTTGCAATGCCCACTGTAAATATTCTGCTATCAAAAGTACCACAATATAATCTGGATCGCTTCCCTTTATTCCCATAACGCTACTTCTTCCTTCATAATTTACTGAGCAATTGTCTCTAAACAAGGGGTGACAGTTCTTTTGTGGAGAGGCTGACAGAAAGATCCATTCCAAAATAATCAGTGGGACTTTTCTCTCAACCTTCCATTGCTTCAAAGCTGCATTAGGATGTTGCAATTAATTAACAACCGTCAGACCTAATTCACATTCTGAATTCCCCCGTGATGTATATGCCTGAACAATTTTCTTAGAAACTGTTTTCAGCGCTTGCTGTGCTGCAGGTGTTAATGTTCGCTGTGCATATGCACCACCACCCCTTTTAGCAATTGTTGTAATGGTCCCAAGTTCTCATTGATTATTCCACAGGTATTTCTAATCCAATTTATGTCACCCACTAACTTCTGTGCATCAGCTAACGTTCTGATGTAATTTCTGATTGTTAATTTCTGTGGCCTTATCTCACTTCCTGTGATAGTCCAACCCAAATATCTCCAGGAGCACTCCCTCTGAACTCTTTCTGGTGCAATTTGCAAACCCATATTGACCAATTCAGTTTCCAATTCAGTCAACAAAGTATCTGTGTCAAGTTGTTCTCCTGCTATGAGGATACCATCCATATCATGGTAAATGATTAAGGCAGGCTTTTTATGGCAAATTGGATCCAATGCCCGTACTGCATACATTTGACACATTGTGGGAGAATTTTTCATTCCTTGGGGTAAACATACCTAGTGATATTATTTCATGGGTTCTTTTTGTTGATTGAAGGCACGGAAAAGGCAAATTTTGGGCAGTCATCTGGGTGTAATGGAATTGGGAAGAACAATCTCCTCAATCACTAATCAAAAGATCCCAATGTTCTGGTATCATGTTGGGAGATGGGAGACCTAGTTGTAATGCACCCACAATGACTTCCATAACCTGCTTAACTTTACCCAGTTGAGGCAACAATCGTCATTTTCCACTTTGCTTTGGAATGGTAAGCACAGGAACATTCCAAGGGCTTATAGAAAGAACAATATGACCCTTGTCCAATTGTTCCTGTAGCAATTCCTGTAGGTGGGCAATCTTTCCAGTGTTCAGCAGCCATTGATCAACCCATGTAGGAGTATCTGTTAACCATGTGAACTTTTGCATTGGTCACTCCCCCTAAAAATCCTCTCCTTCTGAGATAAGCTGAAGCCCCATTTGACTGAACACATCCCTTCCCAGGAAGCAAACTGTGCTTCTCATTACATATTGATGGTCGTGTTGATGCCTGTAAGCCATCAGGTAGAGAAAAACTAAATGACAATTTACTGATCTGAGTCATTTGAATTCCTCCCAGCCCCATTCCTGGTGTCTGTAGGTTCTGTAAGGGACAATGTTGAGGCCAGTTTTCCCTAGGAAAAATGGTAAGGTCCACGCCAGTATCCAGCAACAATTTAAAATGTAAAGTGGTGTTGTGGGGTTCCATTACTTTAACTTCTTTGATTGGTTTGCATTTGTCAATTTCCATAGGAAAGTAAAGCTCAGGTTCTGCAGTTCAGCCAAATCCTCCATCTCCTCTAATCATTTCATTGCTATTATGGACCGTAGCTTTGAATGGTCCCAGCTGTCCAAATTTGCCCCTGCTGGGATGACAGCCGGAGGCCTAGGCATGCACACCATTATTCCTTTGTTTCCAGTATAATCTGCATCAATTACTCCAGGTAAAACAAAGAAACTTTTAAGCATGGTTTATGATGTGCCTAATAGCAAAGCATTCAGTCCCCTCCCCAAGGGTGCATTTCTGTTGGTAGGGATACATTGTTCCTGGTTATTCCTGAGGGTCATGGCTGTTGCTGTTGCCACATCCACTCTGGCACTTCCTGTCTGCTTCCCAAGGGGGTCCCGTCTATTTAGAAGTCTGAATAGCAATCCTGTGCACCATGGCCAAATTTATGTCAGCGATTACAAGTTCCACAAAATCCCCTGTCACTGGAAAGTGACAGCTTTGTTTGTTGTCCTCCCCCCTTCCTTTTTACTTTGCATTGGGCCTTAAGATGTCTCAGTTTACCACAACTGAAACCTTTTGAATCTTGATTGTTTTTTCCTGGTTGAATCAAGGGTTTCAAAGTTGCAGCAAATGCATTAGCCATGTATCCAGCTTTTTCCTCAGCTGTGCCAACTTTAGAGCAAGCTTCATTCATATCCACCAAGGTCGCTGATGTTGGCAGCACCTGTAACAATCGCTTACAAGTCGGGTTAGCATTTTCTACAGCCAAGATCAGTAGCGAGGCTTCTCTTACAGGGTCAGTAAGTGGTGCTTTGTCTAAAGCATTTTTCAGTCTATCTAAGAACTGCATATACAATTCTTTAACATCTTGTGTAATTTTAACATAAGAGGCATTTGGTTTCACATCTTCCGGTAATGTTTCTAAAGTTTCCCTTGCTAGGCCTTCTTACTGCCTGAAATTTCAATGTGCAGTCGTGCTTGTACTTGTGCATCTGCAAAGGATGCCTGGCCCAGTAACACAGCTACAGAAGTTCCCCTTAATGGATCCCCATCAATCCTTTCCAGATTGTTAACTGCAGCAATTTGACACAAATCAGATCACCTTGTTCGCCATACCAATTCTTGCATAGGTGTCAGTATCAGTCTGGCTACTTGTCTGCAATCAAAAGGAGTTAAAAGTGATCCAGTAAAAATATTATCAATAAGGGTTTATATAGGGAGGGGTTAATCCGCACTGCAGAACTGATTGTCTAGCTTCTATAATGATTTTCCAATCTAATCCATACCACGTCTTTGGCCCTCTCCCCCCTTTCCCATCACTCCTCCCCCCAGCTGAACCAGATACATCATTGGAATAAATTCACATTCAATCATTGCTTCCTTTATCAGTCCTTTCCACTGCAATCTGGGGCCATCATCATTGTCTGTGGCTCCATCCAACTTTGCATTGCAAGTGCCTGACAGCCTCTCTGGGGCTGCCATGTCGTCTCGTCTGAATTGTTCATGCAGTTTTTGTTGTTGCTCCAACTCCCCCAACTTTTCTAATAATTCTGGAGCCCATAAAGGTTGATCTCCCATTGCCTGCTGATTACACGAGCCAGCAGGTGATGGTGGAGTTGGCACAGGGAGTGCTGGCTACAAATGACAG
Organism: Certhia americana; assembly: GCA_018697195.1. Lineage (NCBI taxonomy): Eukaryota > Metazoa > Chordata > Aves > Passeriformes > Certhiidae > Certhia > Certhia americana. The sequence goes on along the minus strand of JAGMWU010000161.1, from coordinate 42,675 downwards.
GTGTGGGGTGCAGGTTGTGGTGGAGCAATTGCAGCTCCCTGTCCCTCAGGCTCAATTTCCATTGCTTCATTTTGTGCTGGGTTCAGTGCTCCTTGAGGGTTAACACCTGATTCCTGTGCTGGAGATAAGTTCTGTACTGTCTGTGACCCTCCTCCTCCCTCTGATTCCTCCAGACCGGGTGCCGATGGAGAAGCAAAGGAAGGAATGCCAGGGTCATTGCCAAATACTTTTAATGGAAATGCAGACACCAAGTCCCAGAGTGGCAAATGCTCCTGCAGCAGCATTTTGCTCTTCTTTCATTTCATTATTGGGCTACTGAACATTGTTTATATTTTCTTCTCATCAAAATCACACACTGTCAGATTGGCTGCTGTGTTTTGTTCACTCATATTTTGATGGGTAGCTTCCTGATGAATTTAAAGTTCATCAGTAAAGGGTTTGGCTTAGAAACACCATGACAAGAGCCGCTTATCCAGCGGGGCGCCTGCCCTGTCAAGGGTCTCAGGCACAATTTCATTTATCCAAGTCACGGCACCAAATTTCTTGTAAGTTAGCTGTCTAATTAAGTCCAACAGAGTCAAGCCAATTAAGAAAATTATTTTATTAAGCAAGCGGCAAAAAGCAAAACAGCGCTGGGCGGCCTGGGGAATCTCCTGTTCCACCAATCAGCCTTTCACAAAGCCTTAGCCTAGAATACACATTTTTCGAAGACTCAGGCACATTAGTCCCTTAAGATTTGATTAACAAACTTATATAATTATTACAACTATAACTAGTCCCCTAAGATTTGATTAACAAACTTCTATGTAATTATAACGCCCAGCATGGCTGGAGCTGCTGGCACAGCTTGGCCGAGCTGCACAGCTGCCCCTCAAGGCCCCGGTGAGCAGGGGATGGCTCTGGGCAGGAAACCTGTCCAGGAGCAGGCCCCAGAGCGCGTCTGCCGTTCAAGAGAAATCTCGTCCAGGCTCATTCTCCTTCTTGGCTTTGCTTTGCCTTTGCCAGCTGCTCTCGCACAGGATTAACAATCAATGACTATTTTGACAGGAAAGGGATACCGACAAGTTGCTTCCAGCGTGCACCAGAAAGTTCACTCTGTGACCAGCCAGGAATTCGGGTCAATCCATATCCCGATCCCAGTAGAGAGGGGAGCACAGATCAAAACCTTTTTCTGGTGTACTGGGCTCCCCACCTGCTTTAGGGAACTGAGCACTGCAAGCAGGTCCTCAGTGTGCGAAGCCATGGCCTCAGTTGTAACCGCGGGTGCCTCCTGTGGCCCAGGAACGTCCGAGGCTGTAAATGTGTGTTTGTCTACAGCACAGGGTCAGGGCACATCGAGGCCCTTGTTGTTCCTGCAGCGCTGCTCGTCATCCCCAGCAGACCCCGGTGCCGCGACCCTTCTCCTCTGGGGCCGCGGGACCCGGCCCGACAAGGGCACAGCGGCTCCAGAGGCTCCGTCCAGCCCCCAAAGGATGGGGTCTGCCCTCCCGCTGAGCTGGCAGGCTGGGCCCAAGGCTTTGCAGGGAGCTTCCTGATTCTTTTGCACAGCCTCAACTGACAGTGTCTCTTTGCTGTGCTGAGAAGACTAAAATATCTCCTCCCATTTGACCCCACTGCACACCTCACATAAGATCCCTGCACACTTTAGCAGGGACCCCAAAATAGCCCTGTGTGCCTCAGGATGTGCAAGCCCAGATGATGCCACGGAAGGAAATGTGCCCTCAGTCCAGGGATGCTCAGCATGGGCTGCCCCAGCCCCTTTGGGGCCCTGACACTGCTCACAGCAGCCCCTGCCTGGCTCCTGCCTGCCCACACCGTGGGCATCCACGGCTGCTCCTGCACATGGAGCTCAGGCAGTGCTGGTGCCATGTGGGCTTTGCTGGTGCTACCACCCGGACACTGCTGTGACAGCTCCATTTATTTATTGAAACATAAATATATTGGCCAATCTCCGGCCTGGCAAACAGGGGCTGCCCAGCTTCAGTTCGGGGCAGAGTACAAGACCAGGGGACTCGGGGGCAGAGGGTCTCGTTTGGGAGGTGTGTGTATTTTGCAAGCCTCAAAACAGGAGTGCAGCCGTAGCGGGGCAGATGGGCAATGATTTGAGTGGCTGGGATGGCAGGTCAGTTTGTCACTCCTTGAGTTTTTCAGTTGGTCAAGTGAAGCTTCAGAGGAGCACCTGTGGAGAGAGGAGGTGTCGGAGGCCCCAGCTGCCGGTGGCACACAGGGACCTTCCTGCACAGCAGGGCTCAGAGCTGCCAAGGCTCCCCAGCATGGCTGGCCCAGCTGCACAGCTGCCCCTCAAGGCCCTGGCAAGCAGGGGATGGCTCTGGGCAGGGACCCTGTCCAGGAGCAGTTCCCAGAGCACCTCTGCCTTTCAAGGGCAATCTCGTCCCTACTCTTTCTCATTATTTGCCTTGCTCAGCCTCTGCCCACTGCTCCTGGGGCTGCTCTTGGCCAGGCAGCCTCAGTGGAAGCCAGCACTGGCTGCAGCCCCAGCAGGCTCCCCAAAACAGGACCCAGCAAGACCAATTAAAGCACTGGGCATCAGCAGAACTGTCAGCAAAGTTCTTTGGAGAACCACCGACTATCCACAGCTCCACAGCAGCCTCATTGGGAACGTTTCCTGATTATGAGCAGCCTTTAAAGGCAGTTGTTTGAGGCAGAGATCAGCAAAATACTCACCATTTTTTCTTCCAGCAATACCAGATTCCAGCATAGAAGACGATAAGGAGAAATGCCCCACCAGCCACAATAGCCATTAACGTAATCAAACAATATGGTCCCCAGCAGAAAACTCTTCTCGTGCTTTTCCAGATGTTGTCAGCACGTGTTGACATTCCAGCTGCATCTGTGGGAGCAATGGGGAGCGTGAGCCCATGCTGTGCTGCACTGCTGAGCGGGCAGCATGGTGCATATGGCCAGGACCTTCTCTTTTTGCCCCAGAGCTGTGGTCTGCAGGCACCTTGCTGCCCCTTGGCACAGGACTGCTCAGTGCCTGAACCCCTGAGACAGCATGGAATAATTCCTCTGCGCTGTGCCGGTCTTCTCCAGGCAATACTTGTCAAAGACATGGATAAGGACTAGGAAAATGCCCAGGGTTTTAGAGTTGCTCCAGAACCCTCCCTCCTCCAAAGAGCTGCCTCTCCTGATCTACCCAGAGACTGGGAAATTGCAGGGATCTCAGGGTGTGCAAGACCCACGGTGCAGTTTGGGCTCTCTGTCATCTGATGCCAAATGCCTTCCTGCACAGGCTGGGCAGAAGCTGCAGCCAGGCCAGGCTGGCAAACAGCCTTGCATGGCATGAAAGCAGCAGCAGCGGGGCAGCCAGGCTGCCATGGATCCCTTCCCGCTGTGCCGGGCACGGTGTGTCCACATGTGCAGAGAAAGCCCGCGGCTGCTGAGTCTCAGAGCAAGGCTGAGGGAAATGCACCCACCACGACGTCTCTCCAGTTCACTCAGGATTTGTTCTCGATGTTTGGATTCCTCCAAGGACTTATTGCCATCTCTAAGTTTGTTCTTCCTTCTCAGGGGACCTTAACAGAAAGTATTTCCATTGCAGATGAATGGATGCCACAAAAGCAGTGCTCAGCCTGTGGGGTCATTTCCATTTTTGATTACCTCCAATTTGGATTGTTTCCCTTTTTTGTCGGCTATGGTCTTTCTTTAAGTTGTCATATAACGGGATTCCGAGGGTAGATCCAAACTCTTTTGGCAGTAGAAAGAAAGCAGGTTTCACTACTCCAATGGTGCAACTACCAGTCCAATCACCTGGAAGCCTTGTGTAGGCAGTATCGCCACAAATCCAAAGTAGATGTTTAGGTGCTTCCCAAAAAGTGCTCCTAGTTTCTAAAGGAAATTCCCAAAATTTAGACACCTCCCTTATTCCCCAGTAGGGGTTTATGCCCCTTCCTGCACACTCATACAGTTGGTACTCTTTGTGGAAGATGCATCCTTGAGGTTTTTTCTCTATAGTCCAATATTTTAGAGGATCTTTTGGGATCCATCTGGTGGCTGCATTTTTGATTACTAGATAGCGTTTACACGCCATATTTCCAACAGGGGTGTTGAATTCCCCTCCCCGTCTCAGGATGCACTCTTCCCCAATTATTTTTTTCTTTAAGTTCCATTGCTCTTGTTTCCTTATTCCCATAGAGGGGAGTTCTGGATTACTTTGTTTCCACCTAAGTAGCTCCAAGGGTCCAAGGCTAATTCCTTCCCAAGGCCAAATATCAGTCATTTGTGTGTTGCCACATACCCAACAATTTGTCACATTTAATTCTTTGCTTATTCTTTCTACTAGGTCCACAAATAGGTTTTTACCTTTTGGTAGCTCGAATTCATCTTTCTCAATCTGAGATCTGGTTATTTCTTTCTCTTTTATCAAATCTATGGGGTTCTCCAAACTGGGGTTTTGTTCAAAACACAGCCAAGATAGTCCCACAGGGCATTCTCCTAATAATTTTTGCCGATACGTGGCAGTATTTCTTACCATCCAGTACTGTTGACCATTCTCTTGACATGGTATTGCCAGAGTGAGATTTACACAGTTCGGATTCAAACTGGTATGGATTTGTAATAAGGAACTTATTTCCTCTTCATGATAAAGTGGTTGATAGCACTTAGAGCAAGGTCCTGGTGGGTCTTCTGAAGAAACCCAAATAACCAAGGCTAGCACCACTTTTCTCAGGAGTCCAGTA